>JASPKZ010001204.1:2562500-2658177 GCA_030220185.1 Diploptera punctata | reverse complement strand
AGAGAGGGAGAGAGGGAGAGAGAGAGAGAGGGAGAGGCGAGAGGGATAATTATATATAATTATATATATATATATATTATATATCGAGCGAGGCGAGATGAGAGGAGAGATAGAGGAGGAGAGATATAGAGAGGAGAGATGGAGAGGAGATAGGTTGATTGGAAAGAGAGCTAGTGTATGGTAGTTAAGTTATGGGCCACAGCCATCCGCAGCCGCCCATTCACGCACGGACGTATGTTGGTACAGTATGTAGATTTGACAGTTGCACATCAACACTAGCACAGTGCACCAATAAATCTCAGGGAGAAAACGCTATTCACTCCAGAAATAATCAATTCAAATTATTCAACATCTCGTAACTTCTATACACTGTCATTTTTAAAAAAAACAATAAACCCATTTTTATATATAACATTGTTTCAAATACACATATGATGTATATGTTACAGGTTACATTGATACTCCGCAACGTTGGTTATCAGATTTCTACAGTTGTTATAAAATTAAAGATTAAAGAAATATGAGCCTGTTTTGTTTGTCCTTATCATCATATAGGGGATTTAAATACAGTGAAACAATACACTGTATCGTAGCGTATAGGGGTGCTTTTTACAACGAAGACTAAATTACGGTATAATATAGAGTGATTAAATAAATAAATATGAGCCTTGTTTGTTTGTCCCTATCATAATATAGAGGATGCAAATACAGTGAAACAAAACTCTGTAATCGTAGCGTATAGAGGATTATACAACGAAGACTAAATTTATTTCGTATAAATAGAGTGATTAAATATTAAATAAATATGAGCCTTGTTTTGTTGTGTCCTATTCATATATAAGGATGCTAATACGTGAAACAATACAACTGTTATCGTAGCGTTTATCGAGTGATTATACATACGTAAGACTAAATTTATTTCGGTCTAAATATAGAGTAATTAAATATTAAATAAATATGAGCCTGTTTTGTTTGTCCATATCATAATATAGATGATGCTAAATACAGTGATGAACAATACATACTGTTATCGTAGTTTATAGAGTGATTATACATACGTAAGATAAATTTATTTCGGTATTAATATAGAGTGATTAAATATAAAAAATTATGGAGCCTGTTTTGTTTGTCCCTAATCATCATATAGAGTGGATTCTAAAAACAGTGAAACATTACACTGTTGTGGTAGGCGTTATAGAGTGATTATACATACGTAAGACTAAATTTATTTCGGTATAATTTAGAGTGATTAAATATTAAATAAATATAGGAGCCTTGTTTTATTTGTCCCTATCATAATTAGAGTGATGCTAAATACAGTGAAACAATACACTGTTATCGTGCGTCTAGAGTGATTCTACATACGTAAGGACTAAATTTATTTCGGTATAATATAGAGTGATTAAATATTAAATAAATATGCGCCTTGTTTTGTTTGTCCCTAATCATAATATAGAAGTGATTTAAAACAAGTGAAACAATACACTGTTATCGTAGCGTATATAGAGTGATTATACATACGTAAGACTAAATTTATTTCGGTATAAATATAGAGTGATTAAATATTAAATAAATATGAGCCCTTGTTTTGTTTTTCCCTATTCATAATAGAGAGTGATGCTAAATACAGTGAAACAAAACACTGATCGTAGCGTATAGGGTGATTATACATACGTAAGACTAAATTTATTTCGGTATAATATAGAGTGATTAAATATTAAATAAATATGAGCCTTGTTTTGTTTGTCCCTAATCATAATATAGAGTGATTCTAAATACAGTGAAACAATACACTGTTATCGTAGCGTATAGAGTGATTATACATCCGTAAGACTAAATTTATTTCGGTATAATATAGAGTGATTACTATTACATAAATATGAGCCCTTGTTTTGTTTGTTCCCTATTCATAATATCGAGAGTGCTGCTAAATCCAGTGAAACAATTACACTGTTATAGTAGCGTATTATAGCGTGATTATACATACGTAAGGACTAAATTTATTCGGTTTATAATATAGAGTGATTAATTATTAAATAAATATGAGCCTTGTTTTGTTTTGTCCCTAATCATAATATAGTGATTCTAAAATACAGTGAAACCAAACACTGTTATCGTAGCGGTATAGAGTGGTTTATAATACGTAAGGACTAAATTTATTTCGGTATAATATAGAGTGACTGAATAATTAAATAAATATGAGGCCTTGGTTTGTTTGTCCCTATTCCTAATATAGAGTGATGCTAAAATACAGTGAAACAATCCACTGTTATCGTACCGTATAGAGTGATTATACATACGTAGGACTAAATTTATTTGGTTATAATATAGAGTTATTTAATATTAATTAAAATATGAGCCTTGTTTAGTTGTCCCTATTCATAATATAGAGTGATGCTAAAATACAGTGAAAACAATACTGTATATCGTAGCGTATAGAGTGATTATACATACGTAAGACTAAATTTATTCGGTATACTATAGAGTGATTAAATATTAATAAATATGAGCCTGTTTTTGTTTGTTCCCTATTCATAATATAGAGTTGATGCTAAATACAGTGAAACAATACACTGTTATCGTAGTGTATAGAGTGATTATACGTGACGTAAGACTAAATTATTTCGGTATAATATAGAGTGATTCATTATTAAATAATGTGAGCTTGTTTGTTTGTCCCTATTCATAATATAGAGTGATGCTTAATACAGTGAAACAATACACTGTTCTCGTAGGGTATAGAGTGATTATAATTACGTAAGACTAATTTATTTCGGTATAATAGTAGAGTGATTTACTATTTAATAAATATGAGCCTTGTTTTGTTTGTCCCTATTCATAATATAGAGTGATGCCTAAATACAGTGTAAACAAGACACTGTTTAGCTTGATCTACGTATAGAGTGCATATACATACGTAAGACTAAATTTATTCGGTTATAATATAGGAGTGATTAAATATTAAATAAATATGTGAGCCTGTTTTGTTTGTCCCTATCATAATTCTAGAGTGATTCTAAATACCGTTGAAAACAATACACTGTTATCGTGTAGCGTATTAGAGTGATTGATACATACGTAAGACTAAATATTCTTATTTCGGTATAATATAGAGTGATTTTAGATTTAAATAAATATGATGCCTGGTTTGTTTGTCCCTATTCATAATATGAGAGTGATGCTAAATACAGTGAAACAATACACAGTTTATCGTAGGAGATATAGGTGATTATACCTACGTAGACTAAATTTATTTCGGTATAATATAGAGTGATTAAATATTAAATAAATATGAGCCTTGTTTTGTTTGTCCCTATTCATAATATAGAGTGATGCTAAATACAGTGAAACACAATACTCTGTTATCGTAGCGTATAGAGTGATTATACATACGTAAGACTAAATTTATTTCTTGGTTATAATAAGAGTGATTATAATATTAAATAAATATGAGCCTTGTTTTGTTTGTCCCTATTCTAATATAGCGTGATGCTAAATTACAGTGAAACAATACATGTTATTGTTGCGTTATGAGTGATTATCATACGTAAGACTAAATTTATTTCGGTATAATATAGAGTGTTTTAAAATGTAAAATAATATGAGCCTTGTTTTGTTTGTCCCTAATGTTAATTATATGAGTGCTTCTAAATACAGTGAAACAATACACTGTTATCGTAGCGTATGGAGTTTATTATACATACGTAAGACTAAATTTATTTCGGTATAAATATGAGTGATTAAATGTTAAATAAATATGAGCCTTGTTTTTGTTTGTCCCTATTCATAATATCGATTGATGCTAAATACAGTGAAACACTACACTGTTATCGTAGCGTATAGATGTGATTATACATACGTAAGACTAAATTTATTTCGGTATAATATAGAGTGATTAAATATAAATAAATATGAGCTTGTTTTGTTGTCCCTAATTCATATATAAGAGTGATTCTAAATACAGTGAAACAATACACTGTTATCGTAGCGTTAGTAGAGTGGATTATACATACGTAAGGACTAAATTTATTTCGGTATAATATAGAGTGATTTAAATATGTAAATAATATGAGCCTTGTTTTGTTTGTCCCCTATTCATATATAGATGTGATGCTAAATACAGTGAAACAATACACTGTTATGGTAGCGTATAGAGTGATTATACATACGTAAGACTAAATTTCGTTTAGGATTAGAGGTGATTAAATATAAATAAAGATATGAGCTTGTTTTGTTGTGTCCCTAATCATAATATAGAGTGTTTCTCAAATACAGTGAAACAATACACTGTTTATCGTAGCGTATAGAGTGATTATACATACGTAAGACTAAATTTATTTCGGTATAATATAGAGTGATTAAATTATAAATACTTATGAGCCTTGTTTTGTTTGTCCCTATTCATAAATATAGAGTGATGCTAAATACAGTGAAACAATCACTGTATCGTAGCGTATTGAGTGATTTATACATACGTAAGACTGAAATTATTTCTTTATAATATAGAGTGATTAAATATAAATAAATATGAGCTCTTGTTTGTTTGTCCCTATTCATAATATAGAGTGATGCTAATTACAGTGAAACAATACACTGTTATCGTAGCGTATAGAGTGATTATACATACGTAAAGACTAAATTTATTTCGGTTATGAATATAGAGTGATTAAATATTAATACATATGAGCCTTGTTTTGTTTGTCCCTATTCATAATATAGAGTTATGCTAAATACAGTGAAACAATACACTGTTATCGTAGCGTATGGAGTGATTATACATACGTAAGACTAAATTTATTTCGGTATAATATAGAGTGATTAAATATTAAATAAATATGAGCCTTGTTTTGTTTGTCCCTATTCATAATATAGAGTGATGCTAAATACAGTGAAACAATACACTGTTATCGTAGCGTATAGAGTGATTATACATACGTAAGACTAAATTTATTTCGGTATAATATAGAGTGATTAAATATTAAATAAATATGAGCCTTGTTTTGTTTGTCCCTATTCATAATATAGAGTTGATGCTAATTACAGTGAAACAATACACTGTTATCGTAGCGTATAGAGTGATTATACATACGTAAGACTAAATTTATTTCGGTATAATATAGAGTGATTAAATATTAAATAAATATGAGCCTTGTTTTGTTTGTCCCTATTCATAATATAGAGTGATGCTAAATACAGTGAAACAATACACTGTTATCGTAGCGTATAGAGTGATTATACATACGTAAGACTAAATTTATTTCGGTATAATATAGAGTGATTAAATATTAAATAAATATGAGCCTTGTTTTGTTTGTCCCTATTCATAATATAGAGTGATGCTAAATACAGTGAAACAATACACTGTTATCGTAGCGTATAGAGTGATTATATATACGTATGAACTAAATTTACTTCGGTATAATATAGAGTGATTAAATATTGAATAAATATGAGCCTTGTTTTGTTGTGTCCCTAATCATAATATAGAGTGATTCTAAATACAGTGAAACAATACACTGTTATCGTAGCGTATAGAGTGATTATACATACGTAAGACTAAATTTATTTCGGTATAATATAGAGTGATTAAATATTAAATAAATATGAGCCTTGTTTTGTTTGTCCCTATTCATAATTATAGAGTAGATGCTAAAATACAGTGAAAAACAAATACACTGTTATCGTAGCGTATAGTAGTGATTATACATACGTAAGACTAATTTATTTCGGTATAATATAGAGTGATTACAATAGTAACATAAAATATTAGCCTTGTTTTGTTTGTCCCTATTCAATAATATAGAGTGATGTCTAAATACAGTGAAACAATACACTTGTTATCATAGTGTGTAGAGTGATTATACATACATAAGATTAAATTTATTTCGGTATAATATATAGTGATTAAATATTAAATAAATATGAGCCTTGTTTGTTTGTCCCTATTCATAATATAGATTGATGCTAAATCAGTGAAACAATACCGTTTTATCAATAGTGTGTAGAGTGATAGACATACAGTAAGATTAAATTTATTTCGGTAGAATATAGAGTGATTATGAATACAATAAATATTAAATCATTTCCGAAGAATACAGAGTGACTAAATACAATAAACGCTACATTACTTCCGGAGGATATAAAATGATATTTATGAGACGTACTGCAGGTTACTCAACTCGGACCATAAAAGGAATTCTGAGATTCTCAAAGAATTACAAACAGAATCAGTCATGGAATATGTACAAAAATACAGAAACAACTGGAAATTTCACGTAAGAAGAATGAGCAGAACAAGAATATCACGTCAAATCTTAAATTACCAGCCACTAGGCAAGATATCTTTGGGCAGACCGTTCAAACGTTGGATTGAGACCGTAACAGGCCACTAGGTCTATCGCATGAAAGGAGGAAGAAGAAGAAGAAGGATATAAAATTATTATAAATCAACAATATTAAACAATTCCTAAGAAAATGGAGTGATAATGAATTCAATAAAACATTAAATAAGTTCCGAAGAATATAGAGTGATTCTGAATACATTACAATTAAAAATATTACTGAAGAATACAGCCATATTATAAATTAACCTAAAATAACATAAAATAATAATAATTATTATTATTATTATTATTATTATTATTATTATTCTTATTATTATTATTATTATTATTATTATTATTATTATTATTATTATTATTATTATTATTATTATTATTATTATGAGGAGAAGGAATTAAAGTGGTTAGGACAAGTTTTAAGAATGGAAGATGAGCGATGGCCGAAGCAACTATATGAATGGCATCCGAACAGAAAGAAGAAAAGAGGAAGACCAAGGTTAACGTGTAAGGTAGAACATGAAGACAGTAGGCGAGCTAGAGGTTAAGCATCGCAGATGCCCAATACCGTATGCTTTGGGAGGTTTGGCACGGGAATACGGAGCAGCTGTAAAAACCCGAGATGATAATAGAGATTATTATTATATTATTATTATATTATTAATTATTATATTATTAATTATTATATTACCAGTACTACTACTCACTACTCCTACTACCACTATTTCTTTTTCTATGTCTCAGTGATTTTATTTTTATTATTATTATTTATTATTCGCTCTCATGGGCTAGTGTGTCAGCAGTTTTCCTGGCTACTGTTCATGATGCCCCGGGTTCGATTCCCGTCAAACCATAGGATTTTTTCCTTAAAGGGAATCAATTCCTGTTGTTTGCCCATGGTCTGGAATTATAGTCAAGTTTAGGTAAGAACTCTCCTGGCGCTTCATTATCATTTATCACCCATCATATCATCGGGGTAAACGTAAACTCCGCCTTCTATGCGCCCACTTCAGGAGTGGGTTACATTAAGCCATGCCAGGAGAGAGACACCAGAATTTGTCGAAATTACAACCGTGGGTCATTGATAGAAAAAAAGAAAAGAAAAAGATTGCATTATAATTTTTGTTTGCTTTTGTATTATTATTATTAATTATTATTATTATGATTATTATTATTAGTTTCTTATTACTTATTACTGTTACTGCTAATATTATTATTATTATTATTATTAGTAGTACTGGTATTATTGTTATAACTTATCATTCTATTACCGTTATATTGATTATTACAGTTATTATTATTATTATTATCATTAATATTACTGTTATTATTATTTATTATTATTATATTATATTATTAGTTGTTGATTGTTTGTTATTATGTTGTTATTATTATGATTATTGATTATTATTCAAAAAGAGGATAAGGTCAAAAACAGCACAATAAGGAAAAATTATGCAAGTTGAAAAAAACATTAGAAAAATGGAAGAAAAACGTTTGAAATATTGTATGCACACCTCATAAGAATGGAAGAAGAGAGAATATCAAAGAAGATCCTTAATTAGAAAGCTAATGGAATAAGTGGAAGAGGAGGATTGGAGAACGATGGATGGTGGAGTGATGAGAATATGGAAGCTAGAGATTTGAGGAAGAAGATGATGCTAAAGATGAACCTGGCACAATCACTTTGGGTTGAATGGAGAAACACTGTATTGTGGATATTCCTAAATAAAATATTATTATTATTTTTTATTGCGGATGAGCCCATGTAGGACTACGCAAAGTACTTAGAAGCGTTTCCTTTGAGCCCAAATTTCTTTCATTATTTTGCTATGAGCTTGTTTTCTATCATCTGTCCAAGTTGTTCCAGTTTATTTTTTCTTCGGTTTGTCCTCTTGGTCAACTTGCCACTTATTCACCTTAATTCTAAATGTACGAGTATATCTGTTTGGGATATCTTCTTTAGTAATTCCTGCCAATTTTAAGTCCTTTTTGACTTCATCAATTTACTTCATACTATCCACTGGAGCTTTAATTACTTCTGTTTTCGTAGAATTCCATTATCTGTTTTGTAAGCCTATTTGAGTTCATTCGTTTAATATGGCCATAAAATTTTAACCTTCGTTTTCTAATATCACTATGAATGTCTATGTATATTTTTATATCCTTTTTACTTCTGGGTCTAAATGCTTTACCTATGACTTGTGGACCTAAAACTTTTCTTATAATTTTGCATTCTTTTTTTCACTATATTTTCGATATATTTTTTTCTGTTCAGAATTAATGTTTCTGCTCCATAGAGACACTCTGGTTTAATTACAGTGTTATAGTGTCGTAATTTTGTATGTAAACATATGCATTTTTTATTATAAGTGTTGTGAGTAAACCGAAATGCGGTTTCCATATTATCATTATTATTATTATTATTATTATTATTATTATTATTATTATTATTATTATTATTATTATTATTATTATTATTATATTATGAGCCTTTAAGGACTGAAGCTAGGATGATTGGACTAAACTGTACATGATGTCCATTGAAATTCAAAAGGAAAAACAAGATAATGTTATCGTGTCTTGTCTCACGTCGCGCAATGTAAACGATTCTATAACTCAAACTATAAACCTTATCACGAAGGCAACATTTGTCTTTAAAACTACTTTCCCACAGGTTTATGGTTCCTGAGTCATTTTTGCATACACATGAGCGTGCAGGTTGTGAAAACAAGCCTAATAAGCGGTAATTAATCTTGGAATAGAGTGATATGTGATTGCTTGCTCTCACTGAACAAGAAACTTTATGGCTTATACATTCTGTGCAATTATTTATATATTCTTGAATTTTGGAGTCCAGTTGTTTCTTCATTGACACGCACATATCTATGCATAAACAATGTTGTTGCCGTCACTATTTTCAAAGTCAGCTATAATGTTGCAATGTTCCGTCAAAAAGAAAACGGTACATATTATCATCATCATCTTAACTGATTTACAATCAGGCTCTTAACTTGTATTAAAAATGTTCTGAAATGGGTATTCCTATAGGAGGAAAAGTACTGCATTCATTGTTGTTTGCAGGATGATCAAATAATTATTGTACAGGGGATGAAGATGATATGAATATATAAGATAAATAAACTAATGGAAGAATATAAAAAATGGGAACTAAATATAAATTTACAGAAAACAGAATATATGTGTTTGAGAAAGGATGTGGATGACCTCATACTCGAAACAGGGAAAATAAGAAAATGTGATTTTTTTTAATATCTTGGGTCAATAATTACCTGTAAGAGAGATGTACAGACTTAAATTGCAATGGAAAAAATGCAACTAAGACATTACATGGAATAATTTGGAACAAAAATATTACAAAGGAAACTAAAATGAAAATTTATAAGAGCATAATACAGAATATTTTGGCATATGCAGGTGAAACTTGGTCTTTGACGGAATTACAAAAGAATATAATTAGAACAATTACATTTGATTATTTTAGAAGAAGCCTCCAAAAAACAAGACAGGATAAAATAAGAAATGAATTCCTTTGGAGATAAATGAATGTCACCACCTCTGTTGTTAAGAGGAATGCAAATCAAACGCTTAAATGGTATGGCCATGTACAACGAATGGAAAATGAAAGATGGCCAAAAAATATATACCAGTGGTCACCCCCTGGAAGAAATAAACGTGGCAGACCAAGATGGAAATGGAAAACCAACGTCAGAACTATAATGGATGATAGGAATTTGGAAGAGGGAGATAGGAATGATAGAGATAAATGGAAACTGAAGACGGCAAACCTATAAGTGGGGGAAAGCCAAAGAAGAAAGAAGAAGAATTAGGCCGCTTGAGCATGTCCCTATCCATCCACTCCATGTCTTCCAATCCTCCTGTTGTCATTCCAGTTCTTATTTCTTGCATCAACGAGTTTCCACATCTTGCTTTCTTTCTTCTTCCAGTTGGACACCATTTCATTGTTAATAATAATAATCATAATAATAATAAAAATAATAATAATAATAATAATAATAATAATAATAATAATAATAATAATAATAATAAAACATGGTAGACCAAAGCCAACGCGGATAAAGGGAATTCAAGACAACATGAAGAAGAGAAATATGACAGAAGCAGTCACGCAAGCCCGGGAAGTGTGGAGAATAAAAAAAATTGTATATTTTGGTTGATAATACTTACTTACTCACTGGCATTATCGAACCCGTAGGTTCATGGCCGCACGGACATAAGCTCTCCATACATCCCTATCCTGAGCTAATGTTTTCCAATCATTCCCTGTATAATCTACTTCCCTCAAATCATAGTTAATGTTGTTCTCCCACCTCATTCTTGGTCTACCAACTGGGCGTTTTCCTTCTGGCTTTCCTACAAGAAGTTTCCATGCACGTCTTTCATTCCCCATACGTGCAATTTTGATTGATAATACCTGTGTAAATAACAGAAACAATCCTGAAATAAAAATAAATTAATAATAATAATAATAATAATAATAATAACATTAACATTCAAGAAAATTGGTTTGTAATATGTAAAGTAAAGAAGAAGTAGACATGTTATTATCACCAATTTTATTTAATATTATTGTAGAATTTATATTAACGAAATGGAAACAAGCTGTAAAGGTATGGGGATCCCAATAGGCAATAGATTTTTGCTGACATTACAATTTGCCGATGATCAACTGGTTTTAGCGCAAGACAATTTTGATATGGAATTCCATGATAAAAAGGTTGAAAAGCACATATGAATCATGGGGTCTCAAGTAGTAAATTTACAAAAAAACAGAATATCTGGCAATAAATAGCAATGAAAGAGAAAACTTAGTATTGGAAGATGGAATCCAAATAAAGCAAGTGAAACAAACTAAATATTGGGAATGATTATGGATAACATCGAAGGTATAGGCAAAGAGAACATAAAACATAGAATTGAATTGAGTAGCAAAATAATATCATCATTAAATTCCATATGGTGGGATAAGCATATTTGGAAAGACACAAAGAAATATATTGGTAAAACATTGGTGGAATCTGTTGCAATGTACGGAAGTGAGGTATGGACAATCAATAGTACTACAAGAATAGACTAATAGCTCTAGAAATGGATTATTTACGAAGAAGTGCCAGAAAGTCTAAATTAGAACGTGTCACAAATAAGGAATATTAGAAACAAAATGGAAGCAGAAGAAAGCATAATTGAAAGAATTGAGGAAAAGGAATTAAAGTGTTTAGGACATGTTTTAAGAATGGAAGATGAGCGATGGCCGAAGCAACTATATGAATGGCATCCTAACAGAAAGAAGAAAAGAGGAAGACCAAGGTTAACATGGAAGGAAAACATGAAGAACAGTAATGCAAGCTAGAGGGCTAAGCATCGAAGATGCCCAAGACCGTAGGCTTTGGAGGTTTGGCACGGGAAGACGAGGCAGCAGCTGTAAAACCCGAAGATAGATAATTATAAAGAAGTCCAGAACCAGCCAAAGATGGAATCAACAACTATAGAAGACGGAACAGATCAGAATTGATCTGAACAAAGATGGTTGAAGAAGATGATAAATAGATTAATATGAGCACTGACAAACCTTAGGTAAATTAGTTGAACTTCATTTTAGATGAAAATTCAAGTCAGTAAATAAAATTGATTAATAAGTATTGCAAATCACATAAACTTTTATCTTCCATCAAAATGAGAATTCAAAATCTATCATTAAAAACATGTATCAGTTAGCGGTTTTTAATCTACATCGTAACACGTCTTTTTAAATTAGCAACTGCTATCATTCGAGTGTTATTAAAGGTCAATGTAATCACGGCAACTGAATCAAAAGAACGTCTGAGGCGCGTAAATCACAGCGATGTCAATCTAGTAGCTGGAGTAATTAATTCTCTCCTCTTACAGATATATCGTGCGTTTATCGTTTTGAATATAAAAAAAGGAGAGTTGGATTTCTGCTCAGAACCATTAATATTTACGACCAAAATAAATTTGATTTCATACTATCATCAGAAAACGTGTATCATACAGCCATGAAGAGACATTAGTTGCGCACGATAAAACGTATGTCATCGTATTTTCACTTCAAAATCGAGGGATGGGAGGGGGGGGGGCTGTTGACTCTATCAATGACAGTCAAGTTACAGCGACTTATCAGATATTTTAATGCATAAATTGTAAACCGAGTTTCCAACCAAACAAAGGCGTCAGAATAGAAGTGAATTAAAGTATCAGGTGATATAATTTTCATCAGGGTGATAGCAGCTAACAAGATTTCTAGATAATACAGCGTGTCCCAGATTTTTAAGAGATTTTAAGATTTAAAGATTTATTTAGCCTGGTGGAGTTAAGGCCATGTGGCCTTCTCTTCCACTCACCAGGACAAACATATATTACATAAGAATATAACAATCTTAATTAACTCTAATATTAAACACTAAGTAAAAATTTGATCAAAAGATAATATCTAATATACATATTACGATCTATAATACAACCAGTTAATATTAGTTAAAATTAAGACTAAAACTAATAATAAAATGTATACAAGCAAGACATATTAAATTGTCCCTGTCTAGTGTATATAAAAAACAGGAAAATAATGAGATATAGAAAACTAATTTTACGATTATACAATATTTAAAACAAAACAAATAAAAATATTTGTTATTCTTAATATTATTTACATGAATAATTAAATATATTAATATTGCTAAAAGAATACTATCAGTGAGGTGTATAAGTTAGTTTGTTATTAAATAATTCTTTAGTTTGTTTTTGAAGGATGTTATAGTTTTGACAGTCTCTGACATAGGGTGGAAGGGAATTCCATGTTTTGGTAAGTGGCACCGTAAAAGATAATGAATAATATACAGTGTGATGAGGCGGGATATAAAGGACAATGTGCTGATGGGATCGAGTGTCAAGATTATGTGTGTCGGATAGTCTGATGAGTGCTTTATATAACCTTTACTGGCTCAGCTTTACTACCTTCATGTATAATAATAATAATAATACTTACTTACTCACAGGCGGGGGCACGCCGTAGCGTAGTGGTTAAGGCACTGAGCTACAAGCCGGAGGGTAGAGGGTTCAAGTCCCGTTGGGGTCAGGATTTTTAAACTGACCGAAACCCTCTGGCGGCACTATGGCCCTGGGATCGACTCAGCCTTTAACGGAAATGAGTACCAGACGCTTGTTCTGGGGTAAAGGCGGCCGTCACGCAGGGCTGACAACCCGGCTGACATAAAGTGCCGATTGTCTAGAAAAAGTGGGAGCCTTAACCTCCTACTACCCCAAGGGCCTCCGGGTCTGTTGTGGGATCACTTTACTTTTACTTACTCACAGGCACTATCACATCCGTAGGTTCATAGCCGCGTGGACATAAGCTCTCCATACATCCCTATCCTGAGCTAATGATTTCCAATCATTCCCTGTATAATCTACTTCCCTCAAATCATAGTTAATGTTATTCTCCCACCTCATTCTTGGTCTACAAACTGGGCGTTTTACCTCTGGCTTTCCTACAAGAAGCTTCCAAACAATTCTTTCATTCCCATCACGTGCAACATGTCCTGCCCCAGGCAGTCTACTACACTCAACTGTTCTTATTATATCTGGCTTTCCTATAAAAGGCATGTATTTCACATTGTTATGCAGTCCTCCTCCTCCATTTTCACCTGTTCGTTCATCACTCTTTGGTCCAAAAATTTTCCTAAGTACTTTATTCTCAAATAGGCCTACTTGTAATCTCCTTTCCTCCCTTAAAGTAAGAGTCCATGTATCGCCTCATATAATATAACTGGTAATAATAATAATAATAATAATAATAATAATAATAATAATAATAATAATAATAATAATAATAATAATAATCCATCCATAGTAATTCTGCCCGAGGGCAGGTCTTTCACATGCAATCATAGCATTTTCATGCTATGCTTTGCAGCTTTATTAGGGAATTGTAGGTGTGGTAGCTTCCCGTTGCTTTCCACACCGGTGAAGGATGATGATGATGATAATGGTAAGGATGATGACGATGCTGATGATGGCCATATGATTTCGGGGACCGTTTGAGCCTTAAAGTTTTCCTGACATTTATAATAATAATAACAATAATAATAATAATAATAATAATAATAATAATAATAATAATAAAAATAATACAAAAACAGCTGCCAAATTTAGTATGGAAATATCAATTAAGAAAACTAAGATTATGGCATTTCATGGGAAGGACCCCATACAAAGTAAAATCTGTCCCCAGAATAAAATTTTAGAGAGATCTAATCAATTTAAATATCTTGGATATTATCTCTCTATCTGGGATGAAAAGGATATCCCTGAAAAAAATTACTAGTTATAATAAAAGTTTGGGAATTATTAATCAAGTTATGAAACCATCCCTTGTAAAAAAAAACACCAGATTACGTTTATACTCTGGATAAATGATAGAAGACTAAATTGATAGATAGATGAAACCTCTGCGGCCATCACTTTGTAAATGTTGGCGGTGAAACCTCTGCGGCCATCACTTTGTAAGTGTTGGCGGTGGGCGATCCATTTTGATCCTCCTTCATAGGCAGAACCCCGGGTTCCTGTAAAATACATTAGCCCCGGTTTAAATTTTGAATTCAAATATGAAGTTAATTAGCAGATGAAGTCGGAAGCGGGCCTTTTGGGGTTCTATTCCAGGAATTGCTCTTTGGATTGAGGGATACAGTTTAAAACCTCAATCGGAATAGTCGATCACGCGGGATCTTGCCAAGTTTGGCTGTCGGATGACTCTACATTGGGAGGGCCAAAACTAGACATCAGGCTTCTCTTTATTATATATAGATAGAATGGAGAACAACAGATTAATGAAGAAAGTACGTGACTGGACACCTCAGCAGAAAAGGCCATTAGGAAGACCACAACTACGATGGAAGGACGTCACCATACCCCCGGACCTGTAGTGAATGAACACGCAACAAGCTGCCAGCTTTCATGCACAGAGGAAGAAGAAGACGAAAAAGAAGAAGAAGAAAAAAGTAATCTATCTATATACCCGATACTTCCCCGTGTGAGGATTAAGGCCACTCCATAGAGGGAGTTTATTTAAGCAAGCTAATTTAGTTACGTTTATAGAAAAGAGGATAGCAATGGCAAAAGAAGCTTTTAACAAGAAAAGAAGCATTTTCTGCGGCCCTTTGGGAAAATAATTAGGGAAGAGGCTAATGAAGTGCTTTGTGTGGAGTGTAGCATTGTATGGTGCAGATACTTGGACATTACGACGGAATGAGGAAAACCGACTGGAAGCTTTTAAGATGTGGAGATGGAAAAGAATGGAACGTATAAAATGGACACACAAAGTAAGAAATAAAGATGTGCTAGACAGAGTGGGTGAAAGAAGAACAATGCTGGAACTCATAAAGAAGAGGAAAAGAAATTGGATTGGCCACTGGCTAAGAAGAAACTGCCTGCTGAAGGATGCCCTAGAAGGAATGGTTAACGGAAAGAAAGTTAGAGGCAGAAAAAATACATCAGATGATAGACAATATTAAAATAAATGGTTTGTATCCGGATACAATAAGGAGAGCTGAGTTAAGGAAAGAGTGGAGAATGCTGAGTTTGCACTGAAAGACCTGCTCTTGGACAGAATACTATGAACGAATGAATTTCCCCATAGATGTCAATGAATAATACGGTGTCGACATTTCACCTCAGTGAGATACCTAGTGGATAACTATGGTATTACTTGGATGGGTAATGGTCGGTAAATTTTGCACAAAGATCTCTTTATTAAGACAAGCGGTTCTTTTACGAACCTGATAGTCTTCAGACTACGGACCCATGGCTTAAAGTCCCTCCAGGAAGATTGTCCCTTAGCTTTTTCCATCCCAAAAATCTATCAACCCCGGTCGAGTTTAAACCTGTGCCCCTAGGAAATAATAATAATAATAATAATAATAATAATAATAATAATAATAATAATGATAATAAAGATAATGTTAATAATGATAATGTTAATAATGATAATAATAATAATATAATAATAATAATAATAATAATTAATAATAATAATAATAATAATAAATAATAATAATAATAATAATAATAGAAAAAAGTGTAATTAAAATATTAATGTTCAAATTTCGATTGTGGATTTCATGAAAAAAATGAACTATTATACCAGCATGGTCATCAAAAAATAATCATAAGTAATACCAGGAGTGATTTCCAATTTATCTAGAGAATTTGGAAATCAAGAGTGGCATTTGTTAGGACTATTTAACGAATAAAATTAAGCTGTTTACACACATATCATTATTTACCTACAGTTATGTTAAAATATTTATATATTTAATGTAAACGGAGATGTTTCAGAACAAATGAGAAACGATTGGTACGCTCCATTTACTTCTTTTGTTCATCACTGCAACCAGATCATATTATTTATTGTGAAAGGATCGCAATATTGTAAGAATACACCCTAGTGGAGAAATTTATAACCAATATTATAGGTATTAATTAAATTCTAATGTCCTATGATGTAAATAAGTCAATTATATTTATCTGTAACGTCATTTCCTGGAAAATAATTCGTTTAAGAAAGTGCAAACAGTGGTTTCTTTTTTTTTTTGTGGTATAATCAATTGCTACAAATGTTTTTATATTATCTCCCGCTTGCGCTATCTGCTGACATTCACGCACTACATATACAATCTGGTAGCCGTATTTCTTAGAGAGTCAGTCACTGCAAAATAATGCTATGACTTATTCAGATTGTTAAAAAGGAGGAGCTCTCTTTAATATGATAAACTTCACTTGATAAATTCGAGGCGAAACATGACTGTGATTTGTTGTAAATAAAAAATCATTGAAATATGATTGGTCATTGACTCCCATTTGGGACATGAGTTAAATAGTCCCACAAAACACATTTCTAATAAAATAATACAGCTTGGGAATGAGGTTACTAGGAGGAAAAAGCAAAAAAAGCCATCGCCAGGAAACTTGTCCCAACCGATGATCGAAACCGGGCCCTCTGTTTTACGAGGAGTGACGCTATCTCGAGACCATAGCAGTGAATGTAAGTAATATCCGAGTTCAATAAGAGGATAAATTTACAGAAAACAGAATATATGTGTTTGGGAAAGGATGTGGATGACCTCATACTTGAAACAGGGAAAATAAAAAAGTGTGAATTTTTTAAATATCTTGGGTCAATAATTACAAGTTTTGGTACCTGTGAGAGAGATGTACAGACTAAAATTGCAATGGCAAAAAATGCAACTAAGACATTACATGGAATAATTTGGAATAAAAATATTACAAAGGAAACTAAAATGAAAATTTATAAGAGTATAATACAGAATATTTTGTCATATGGAAGTGAAACTTGGTCTTTGACGAAATTACAAAAGAACAAAATTAGAACAGTTGAATTCGATTATTTTAGAAGAAGCCTCCAAAAAACAAGACAGGATAAAATAAGAAATGAATTCTTTTGGAGAGAAATGAATGTCACCACATCTGTTGTTAAGAGGATTGAAAACCAAACACTTAAATGGTATGGCCATGTAGAAAGAATGGAAAATGAAAGATGGCCAAAAAATATATACCAATGGTCACCCCCTGGAAGAAATAAACGTGGCAGACCAAGATGGAAATGGAAAACCTACGTCAGAACTATAATGGATGATCGGAATTTGGAAGAGGGAGATTGGAATGATAGAGATAAATGGAAAATGAAGACGGCAAACCTATAAGTGGGGGAAAGCCGAAGAAGAAGAAGAAGAATAAGAGGATTTAGCTCCTTTTGAATTTGACGCGTTAATTTTACTGAATACACAGAATTATAAAGTAGTTTTTGATAAGAGAGGTTCTTCAGTAACATTTTTTTGACTAGGAAATATATTGTTATGCATACGCTACATTGTATTTCGTTAAAAACAAAATAAAATGTTGATTCATATGCATGGAAAAAAACTAGTAACACAAAATATAGGAAGTTCTGTTCTGGGTTTGGCATACGTAATTTTAACCAATAAAAATCATTCGATACTCACATAAATTTTAACGACAGCGTCATAAAAACTCAAATTGAATTATATACCAGTACTTCTCTTATTTCAATACAAAGCCATTTCGAGATTAAACAAGGACACACACTGACAATCACTAAACACTTTTGAGTTTCCTCGATTGAAATTGAAACACAGACTGGTGATCGTGTGTTGTCTGATATCTATATTAGTGTTCTCAGAATCCATAAGCATTTATTTCTTCAGGGAGAAAATTCCATCAAATTCTGGATAACGTACTTTTTTTAAATTTATATTTTCAGGCATCTACAAAAATATAGTTGGACCAGTTATCGTTTATGGCGCAGAAACTAGGGCTGATCCAACAGAAACTAAACAAATAACAAGCATATGTGAAATGAAGAATTCACACATAGAAATACATTATATAGGCTAATGAAAATGGAAACCCACCATGGTATCTTTACCTTGTCGTAGTGGAGTGGCTTGCGTGCTTAAATGATCCTGAGAGCTATGCCGGCGGTAGCATTGCTGCCGATAGGGTTACCCATGCCGGACTGGTCGAAGGTGATAAGCCAGACGAAAAAAGTACCTTGGTCGAAAGAGTGACGATCTTTCACCGTAAAAATACAACCGTCAAGAAATGCGGACATGGGTTCAACTGGGGTAAAATTTTCCGGAGGTCAAATAGTCCCCCATTCGGTTCTCCGGGCGGGGACTACTTCAGGGAACCCATGCCAAAGGCTCAAACACAGGGACATGTTCCAAGGAACATGGAATGTTAGGACTTTATACAATAGCGGGGCACTACAGATATTAACGCGGGAACTAGATAAATCGCCCTTGGATATAGTCGCTTTACAGGAAGTTAGGTGGCCAGGAGAAGGTAGTCAGGAATCAGGAAGCTTTGCATTATACTACGGGGGTGCAGAAAGACCTGCATTTGGAACGGGGTTTTTAGTCAGAAGGAGGGTCCTATCCGCTATCCGAGATATTAAGTTTGTTAGTGATAGGATATCATATATAATTCCAAATGGTAAACAACATGATTTTATAATTGTAAATGTACATGCTCCCACAGAAGATAAAGATGACAAGATCAAGGATGAGTTCTATGAAGAATTAGAATGCTTATTTGATAGCCTTTCACGATATCATATGAAAATTTTCTTAGGAGATTTTAATGCAAAAGTGGGGCGGGAAGATATATTCAAACCAACAATAGATGAACAGACAGGTGAATGGAGAAGAATACGTAACAATGAACTATATGGTCTTTATAGGAAGCGAGATATAATAAGAACAGTTAAGTCTCGTAGACTGCGATGGGCAGGACATGTTGCACGTATGGGGAATGAAAGACTTGCATGGAAACTTCTTGTAGGAAAGCCAGAGGGAAAACGCCCAGTTGGTAGACCAAGAATGAGGTGGGAGAATAACATTAACTATGATTTGAGGGAAGTAGATTATACAGGGAATGATTGGAAAGCATTAGCTCAGGATAGGGATGTATGGAGAGCTTATGTCCGTGCGGCCATGAACCTACGGGTTCGATAGTGCCAGTGAGTAAGTAAGTAAGTAATGAAAATGGACAGCTAATGACAAATGAGGGATATTTTGAGGAAGTGGCTGAATTCAAATACCTAGGAACAATTTGTTTTTGACACGGCCTTGGTACATCATAATGTTTATCTGGAAGAAATTTCAAAGTAGGTTTTGACATGCAATGTTTGACAGTTCCCTTGTTAGAATAATAACTAACTAACTGGCACTATCGAACCCATTGTTTCACGGTCGCGCGGACATAAGCTCTCCATACATCCCTATCCTGAGCTAATGTTTTCCAATCATGCCCTATATAATCTACTTCCCTCAAATCATAGTTAATGTTATTCTCCCACCTCATTCTTGGTCTACCAACTGGGCGTTTTCCTTCTGGTTTTCCTACAAGAAGCTTCTATGCACGTCTTTCATTCCCCAATCGTGTCACATGTCCTGCTCATCGCAATCTACGAGACTTAACTGTTCTTATTGCATCTTCTTCTTCGTCAGGCTCTACGACTTCCAGTGGAATGTCTTGGCCTTCTCAACCAGTTTACGCCACTTCTTCCTATCTTGTGCAGTAGATTTCAAATCAAAAATCCCCATCTCTCTCAAATCCTCAATTACGTCATCCTCCCATGGATCCTTGAGTCTTCCCCTTGGTCTTGTTCCCTGTGGCTTCCAATTCAAAATATCATTCGGCAATCTTCCCTTTGGCATTCTTAGTGTATGTCCAAACCATTGTAATCTTTTGGATTTGATGAAACTAACTATATTTTCTTTATTATTCTTGAGGTATAATTCGTCATTCCTTCTCAACCTCCAATTTCCATTTTCCTTTACTGGACCTAGCACTCTTCTAAATATTTTCCTCTCAAACGTTAATAGTCTTAATTTATCTGCTTCTTCTAGTACCCAGGTTTCAGCTCCATAACATATGATTGGTCTTATAACTGCTGTATATAATTTGAATTTAACATTTTTTGATATTAATTTGCTTTTGAATATATCGAAATAGGCAAAATATGCTTTATTCCCTTGCGATATTCTTGTTTTGATTTCTTCTTCAACAGTTCTTATTGCATCTGGCTCCCCATAAAGACCATGTAGGTCACTGTTATATAATAAATTCACCTTTCTGTTCATTTCTCTATGGTCCAAATATTTAAAGAATGAAATCGTGAAATTGCACAAAATATGATATACAATTACGTGTAGTGGAAGGATTTTTTCGAAATTATTTAGCATATGTATATTCTCATCGTAACATTAAAAAATTAGGGCTGGAAGTAAATATCAATAAAACTAAATATGTGGTCACACGTAGAAATAAATTATATAATGGAAATGACACCTAATGACAAATGGGGGAAATTTTCAGGAAGTGGCTGAATTCAAATACCTAGGAACAATAATCACAAATAGGAATGAGATGCACAAAGAAATTAAACATAGGCTCAAATCTGGAAATGCGAGCTATTACGCATTACAGAGACTTTTGATGTCCCAACTCCTTTTAAAAAACGTTAAACTGATAATATATCAAACTATTATTCTACCAGTTATATTACATGGATGCGAAAATGGACTCTTACTTTAAGGCAGGAGAGGAGATTACGAGTATTTGAGAATAAAGTTATTAGGAACATTTTTGGACCAAAGAGAGATGAACAGACAGGTGAATGGAGAAGACTTCATAACAGTGAATTACATGGTCTTTATAGGAAGCCAGATATAATGAGAAGAGTTAAGTCTCATAGACTGCGATGGGCAAGACATGTGGCACGTATGGGGAATGAAAGACGTTATGGAAGCTTATTGTAGGAAAACCAGAGGGAAAACGTCCAGTTGGTAGACCAACAATGAGATGGGAGAATAACATTAACTATGATTTGAGGGAAGTAGATTATACAGGGAATTATTGGAAAGCATTAGCTCAGGATATGGATGTATAGAGAGCTTATGTCCGCGCGGCCATGAACCTACGGGTTCGATAGTGCCAGTGAGTAACTAATGTACATTCTCATCACCCCAAAAAAATAATGTGAAATTAAAATAAATCAACTAACATAAGTACGTCCGAAAATCTCATGTTCAATTCCTGTAACGTAACTAACCTGTAAATTAAGAGGTGAATAAAAGATGATTTAATGTAAGAAGAAACTAAGGCTAAGAGGTCAAAAGGTGAACTGACATAACTTTGAAGTATGGTCACAGGTGTGGCCATAGGCTTTCATGACACATTTTATCCTCGGGGTAAATAAGGCGCATGTTCAAGGTAATGTTACATGATTTACAGATGATAATTCTCGCAATATTAAGGCGTTGTCTAGATTATATGATTAATGCTCTTGATTCAATATTCACTCCAATTTGTGTTGGAAAAACAAGTGAAATGGCTGATAGAGTCGTATAATTGGGGCGACGGGGGATCAAGACAATGTTAACTGTAATTTACATTCATACGACGTACGAACTGTGGATCATGCAAAAAACAGAATCAAATTTTAGTGAGATTTCAATTCTTCCCTCTGCCCCCTCCCAAAGCTAGTTTATGTTAATAAACTACAGGCTGATAGTAAAAATAAAACATAAGTATGTATACATATGTTATAATTAAATCTTTAACATTGAGCAATGCAAGCTTAATATGATTTAAGATTTAAGATTTATTTAGCCTGGTGGAGTTAAGGCCATGTGGCCTTCTCTTCCACTCACCAGGACAAACATATATTACATAAGAATATAACAATCTTAATTAACTCTAATATTAAACACTAAGTAAAAATTTGATCAAAAGATAATATCTAATATACATATTACGATCTATAATACAACCAGTTAATATTAGTTAAAATTAAGACTAAAACTAATAATAAAATGTATACAAGCAAGACATATTAAATTGTCCCTGTCTAGTGTATATAAAAAACAGGAAAATAATGAGATATAGAAAACTAATTTTACGATTATACAATATTTAAAACAAAACAAATAAAAATATTTGTTATTCTTAATATTATTTACATAAATAATTAAATATATTAATATTGCTAAAAGAATACTATCAGTGAGGTGTACAAGTTAGTTTGTTATTAAATAATTCTTTAGTTTGTTTTTGAAGGATGTTATAGTTTGACAGTCTCTGACATAGGGCGGAAGGGAATTCCATGTTTTGGTAAGTGACACCGTAAAAGATAATGAATAATATACAGTGTGATGAGGCGGGATATAAAGGACAATGTGCTGATGGGATCGAGTGTCAAGATTATGTGTGTCGGATAGTCTGATGAAGCGGCGTGATAAATAATTAGGCGATGATGTGTGAAGTATTTTATAGAGAAGGGATAGGGAATGGACAGTTCTACGATCTCTTAGACGAAACCACGATAATAGTTCCAGGGACGGTGTAACATGGTCAAATTTGCGAATACCACAAATAAAACGTGCGCAAGAATTATGAACACGTTGAAGTCTTTGAGTGGAAATAATATTTAAGTCTGTAAAAAGAGTGTCACAATAATCAAAATGGGGCATTGCAAGTGTTTCTACTAACATTTTCCTAAGGACGAATGGCAAACAATTTCGTACACGATTTAATGAATGTATTATTGAGAAGACTGTTTTGCATGTATGGTTTATTTGTGTATTCCAATTTATGGTATGATAAGAAAAATAAATGCCTGGATGGGATTCGAACCCGGATCTCTGAGTCTGTACCTCAGCGTGATATCCATTACACTACCAGGCAAATCCAATTCAAACACTTATTTTTCTTATATTTATGTATTATATTCTCCATTATTACTAGATGTCGCGAGAACACTGTCTTCACTGCCATCTAGTAGCTGACTATATCAAGTAAGCAAATTAAAGAGAATGTTTATTTTTTTTATTATAACATCTATAAAGCGCCACTGCTATAAAGTAAAAAAATAAATATTATCTTTAATTTGCTTACTTGATATAGTCAGCTACTAGATTGCAGTGAAGACAGTGTTCTCGCGACATCTAGTAATAATGGAGAGTAAAATACATATAAAAGAAAAATAAGTGTTTGAATTGGATTCGCCTGGTAGTGTAATGGATATCACGCTGAGGTACAGACTCAGAGATCCGGGTTCGAATCCCGTCCAGGCATTTATTTTTCTTATCATACCATATATATAGGTAAGTGTATTAATTAAATAAAAATAAAACTTAGTTTTATTTGATTTTCATATTTATTAAGATATAATTCAGTGACAGCTGTTTCGGTACACTGTACCTTCTTCAGACATGTTAACAAATTATGAATTGTGTTCCAACTGACCTAAGCAACAATACGACAATATTGCTTAGATCAGTTGGAATACAATTCATAATTTGTTAACATGTCTGAAGAAGGTACAGTGTACCGAAACAGCTGTCACTGAATTATACCTTAATAAATATGAAAATCAAATAAAACTAAGAATTATTTTTATTTAATTAATGAATATGGATTTTCATCAAGTAAACACCAAATAAATTGATTATATATATATATATATACATACATGTGTGTGTGTGTGTGTGTGTGTGCCAAATACAAAATACTTAAAAATACAGGATAGTAATTAATCATACCACAATCTTAATAATAAAAATAATAATAATAATAACAATAATAATAAATCTGTGGCGGGGGAAAATACATTTGGGATGAAGGATAACTATTGTAATGTAGAGAAAATCCTTAAAAAAATTTGGGCCTTAAAGTTTTCCTAACATTTGTCTTACAGGTGAGGATAACCCTCGATAAAAACCTCACCCACAGAAAAACTGCCCCGACCGGGGATCGAACCCGGGCCCGCTGCGTGACAAGGCAGCACGCTACCTCGAGACCACAGCGTTTGACATAATAATAATAATAATAATAATAATAATAATAATAATAATAATAATAATAATAATTATGGTTATAAATTGAAGACATTGTACGAGATCATCAATGTGCATTTAGAAGAAACAGGTCTACAACAGATCAGATTTTAGTATAAGACAGATTTTAGAAAAGAAATGGGAATATAATGGTGCTGTACATCAACTATATGACATATGGCATTGTAGACTTAAAAAAAGCATATGATTCAATTAAGAGGGAGAAGTTATATAGTATCCTGCTGGAGTTCGGAATTCCTAAAAAGTTAGTTAAACTTATACGAATGTGTCTAAATGGCACAAAGAGTTGGGTGGGTGTAGGAAAACAGTTTTCAGATACTTTTGAAATCCAGAATGGGTTGAAGCAAGGAGATGCACTATCTCCTCTACTATTTAATTTTGTGCTAGAGCATGCCATTAAATCTTTAGAGAATGAGGAAGGCTTACAACTCAATGGTATTAATAAGCTGTTAGTTTATGCTGATGATGTAGTACTATTGGGCGATAACGAGGAGATACTAAAGGACACACTATTGAGTAACACTAAGAAATTAGGACTGGAAGTAAATATCAATAAAACTAAATATATGGTCACACGTAGAAATACATCATATAATGGAAATGGACAGTTAATGACAAATGAGGGAAATTTTGAGGAAGTGGCTGAATTCAAATAAGTTACCTAGGTACAATAATTACAAATAGGAATGAGATGCACAAAGAAATTAAACATAGGCTCAATTCTGGAAATGTGTGATATATGCATTACAGAGACCCTTGATGTCCCAACTCCTTTAAAAAAACGTAAAAATGAAAATATATAAAACTATTATTCTACCAGTTATGTTATATAGATACGAAATATCAACTCGTACTATAGGGGAAGAAATGAGATTACGAGTATTTGAGAACAGAGTTCTTAGGAAAAATGTTTGGACCAAAGAGAGATGAACAGACAGGTGAATGGAGAAGACTACATAACAGTGAACTACATGGTCGTTATAGGATGCCAGATGTAATAAGAACAGTTAAGTCTCGTAGACTGCGATGGGCAGGACATGCGGCACGAATGGGAAATGAAATACGTGCATGGAAGATTCTTGTAGGAGAACCATAGGGAAAACTGCCAGTTGGTAGACCAAGAATGAGATGGGAAAATAACATTAACCATGATTTGAGGGAGTCCCGCGCCGTAGCCGAGTGGTTAAGGCAGGAAACCTTGGCGCAGAGCTACGGGACATGCGCTGGTTCGAGTCTCCATGGGGAAGAAATTTTCTCAAGGTATTTCGGCCAGTATGGGACCGGTGCCCACCCAGCATCGTGAGGCATTTGGGTAGCTACAATAAGTAGTGGCTCCAGGTTGAGAAAACCAGCTATAACGGCTAGGGGACTCGACATGCTGACCGCATGTCACCCCAACACTGGCTGATGATCATCTACCTCTGTGATTGACACATGTGGATATTAGGCCAGCAGCCGGCTGATAGGCTAAGGGCCATCTAGTCCTGTCGGGCCAGGAGTTTTTTTTATGATTTGAGGGAAGATTATTATACAGGGAATGATTGGAAAACATTAGCTCAGGATAGGAATGTATGGAGAGGTTATGTCCGCGCGACCATGTACCTATGGGTTCGATATTGCCTGTGAGTAAGTAAGTAATAAAAAAATTATTCCGCCCGGGATCGAACCGGGGACCTTCTTCCTGTAAAGCACTCGTGATAACCAACAACACCAAAGTTCTCAGGGAAACTTTTGGATCAAAGAGACAAGAACAGACAGTCGAATAGAGAAGTCTACAGTGAACTGCATGATCTTCATAGGAAACCACAAATAATAAGAACAGTTAAGTCTCGTAGACTGCCATGGACAGGACACGTGGCACGAATAGGAATGAAAGAGGGGCATGGAAGCTTCTTGTAGAAAAACCAAAGGAAAACGCCCAGTTGGTAGACCAAGAATGAGATTGGAAAATAACATTTGAGGAAAGATGATTATACAGGGGATGATTGAAAAAAAAATTAACTCAGAATAATAATAATAATAATAATAAAATAATAATAATAATAATAATAATAATAATAATAATAATAATAATAATAATGCTTTATTTTAGCTGGCAGAGTTAAGGCCATAAGGCCTTCTCTTCCACTCAACCAGCGAATAGTTGAATTATACAAAAATTACATACTTATTACAATTTTAAGATATTATTAAAATACAGACTAAACAAAATACAATGATGATGTGATCTATACTAGCTAATACTATCAAAAACATAGAATATAATAAAATTAAAATGTATAAAATAAAGTAAGTAGCTTCCTAGATGATTATTAATGGAATGCTCTAATATAGTTGTTATGCAGTTAATGTTTTCATTGTGTCGAACTTAAGATATCAGTTAATTTGTATTTAAATAATGATAGTGATTGACAGTCCCTGACATGACTGGGAAGTGAGTTCCATGCTCTAGTCATAGATATTGTGTAAGATTCAGAGTATAGAAATGTATAGAATAGGGATGTATGGAGAGTGTAGGTCCGCACGGCCCTGGACTTACACGTTCGGTTGTACTAGTGAGTTAGTTAGTTAACAATTGTAATAATGATACCAGAAAAAGTTTCTGAACTGTGTAACAGGATTGAGGCTGCATATCGACTAGAAAGTAAAAGCGACAGGTAAAGTTAAGTCTCGTAGACTGCGATGGGCAAGACATGTGGCACGAATGGGAAATGAAATCTGTGCAATGAAGCTTCTTGTAGGATAACCAGAGGGAAAACTGCCAGTTGGTAGACCAAGAATGAGGTGGGAGAATAACAACTATGATTTGAGGGAAGATGATTATATAGGGGATGAATGGAAAAAAAATAGCTCGGAATAGTGATATATGGATAGCTTATTTCCGCACGGCCCTGAACTTACACGTTCGATTGTATTAGTGAGTTAGTGAGTTAGTTAGTTAACAATTGTAATAATGAAACCAGAAAAAGTTTCTAAACTGTGTAACAGGATTGAGGCTGCATACGTATAGAAAGTAAAAGCGACAGGTAAAGTTAAGTCTCGTAGACTGCGATGGGCAAGACATGTGGCACGAATGGGAAATGAAATCTGTGCATGGAAGCTTCTTGTAGGAAAATCAGAGGGAAAACTGCCAGTTGGTAGACCAAGAATGAGATGGGAAAATAACATTAACCATGATTTGAGGGAAGAAAATTATACAGGGGATGATTTGAAAAAATTAGCATAGAATAGGGATATATGGAGAGATTATGTCCGCGCAGCCCTGAATTTATACGTTCGATTGTACTAGCGAGTTAGTTCCTTAGTGTTCATAATGCTTGCGTTCGATTCATTTTCAATATCCGCCGTTATGACCATATTTCCGAAAACTTTAATAACCTCTCTTGGCTCCGTCTTACTGACAGACGTAAATTGCACTCTCTTTCACTACTTTTCAAGCTTCTGAATTCCTACACTCCTACTTACCTGGCGTCCAGATTTCAGAAGTTATCCTCTTACCACAATATTGACACTAGGTCACAAGATAGCAGTCTGCTAACAATTCCTCTTCATAGCACTTCTTAATATTCTACTTCCTTCACAGTAGCCTCTGCCCGCTCCTGGAATCTCCTTCCTCAAGATATCAGGGACTGCTGCACACTTGGTACCTTTAAGTCACGCTTATACAGTTACCTGTTGTCTAATAATTAATTTTTCTCTATTTATTTAATTTTATACTATGTCATTAATCGTTTCCTCGTTTTATATTTAATTCGTTAAATTTAGAGTAAATGAAAATACATTATAAATATTAATTGTATTGTATTCATAACTTGTAATCGTTTATATATATATATATATATATATATATATATATATATATTGTAATTTAGATTTAAGACTACTTTTTTGTTTGTATTTTTTTTTAACCTGGTTGAGTGGTAGACAAGGCCCTAAGGCCTTAACTCTGCCAGCTAAAATAAAGCTATTATTATTATTATTATTATTATTATTATTATTATTATTATTATTATTATTATTATTATTATTATTATTATTATTATTATTATTATTATTATTATTATTATTATTGTAAAAATGAAACCAGAAAAAGTTTCTAAACTGTGTAACAGGATTAGGCTACATACGACTACAAAGTAAAAGCGACAGGTAAAGTTAGGTGAAGCCGTGAGGCTTCTGCAGTAGAAAAAGAGCGAGCACACGGTGTAAGTCTCACGAGATGGATGGATGGCCCGGTCGGTCATTCCTATCCCATGGCGCCACAGGAATCCCTCACATCGCCTTAAATCTTTCTGGCTGGACAGCAGCTTTAATGGGACGCTCCTCTGCGGCCCATAGCTTATAGGTACACTCTGGGAGCAACAGTGAAATAACACAAAGTCCTACTAATTATAACCATTCTCACTCAAAACCCATTCTCTTGTCAACAAGCATAAAATAGCCAGCTCACAACTGTACCAGCATTACTTATGGGTAACAATTTAATAATCTAACAAATAAATCAGGATATTTAGGTCCTTAATAATGTATTCATGTTAAATTTTAATTATGCATTACAGAGACTCTTGACGTCCCAACTCCTTTCAAAAAACGTTAAACTGAAAATATATAAAACTATTATTCAACCAATATTATATGGATGTGAAACATGGACTCTTAATTTAAGGGAGGAAATGAGATTACGAGTATTTGGGAATAAAGTACTTAGGACAATTTTTGTACCAAAGAGAGATGAACAGACAGGTGAATGGAGAAAACTACATAACAGTGAACTACATGTTCTTTATAGGAAGCCAGATTTAATAAGAACAGCTAAGTCTTGTAGACTGCGATGGGCAGGACATGTGACACTAATGGGGAAAACCAGAAGTAAAACGCCTAGTTGGTAGACCAAGAATGAGGTGGGAGAATAACATTATCTATGATTTGAGTAAATTAGATTAGATTTGAGGAAATTAGATTATACATGGAAAACTGAAGGAGACATACATATGAAACTGTCGAAATTTCAAATGATATGCGGAACTACACATAAAACATTAAAGAATAAAACAAGAAGAGATACTACATTGAAGTTTTATAAAACATTGGCAGTTCTTGCATTACTTTATGGGAGTGAAACTTGGGTAATGACCAAAAAATTGTACAGTAGAATACAAACCGCAGAAATGAACTTCCTTAGAAGAACAAAAGGCTGCACAAGATTGGATCGGATAAGGAATGAAGATATAAGAACAGAGTTAAATATATACATCCACTGGATGAGAAAATCAGATAATATAGAGAAAAATGGTTTACACATGTGGACAGAATGAATGTATCAAGATTACCAAGAGCAGCATTCAACTATAAGCCAAGAGGTTCGAGGAATATAGGAAGGCCAGTGAAAAGATGGACAGAAGAACTGTGAGGCGGAACAGGCAATTTGCCTAGCCCGTGAAGTGAAGAAGAAGATGAAGAAGAAGAAAAAGAATATTATACAGGGAATGATTGGAAAACATTAGCTCAGGATAGGGATGCTTGGTGAGCTTAAGTCCGCGCGGCCATGAACCTACGAGTTCGGTAATGCCAGTGAGTTAGTTAGCTAATTAGTTAGGTCGTGAATTGTCATCTGGATATTGAACAAGAAATGATATAGACAATAATTTATCAACATTTCAAATTATATGTGGCACCATTCATAGAACACTAAAATATAAAACTAGGAAGGATACAAGATTGAAGTTCTACAAAACAATGTCGGTACCGGTACTTTTATACGGCAGTGAGTCCTGGGTAACAAGTAAGATGAGTTCGAGTAGAATATAAAGTGCAGAAATTACCTTTCTAACAGGGACCAAAGGATGCACAAAATTGAACCACATAAGAAATGAAGAAATAAGAAGTGAATTAGAAACATATTCAATAAATTATAGAATTCAATAACACCGCAACGGCTGGGAACAGCAGGTTCAGAAAATGGAAGAAACAAGATTGTCCAAGATAGCATATCATTATGAACCAAAAGGATTAAGGGATGTAGGAAGACCTAGGAAAAGATGAAGGAATCATTGTGAATTCGGAGCAGGCGAATCGCCGAAACCTTGAAGTGAAGGTGATGATGATGATTTATTAAAATTATAAATTTTTTAAATACATATTAATTAAATAAATCAATAATGGAAGAATAATGATAAACTCTACATTACTTACTTACTTACTCACTGGCACTATCGAACCCGTAGGTTCATGGCCGCGCGGACATAAGCTCTCCATACATTCCTATCCTGAGCTAATGCTTTCCAATCATTCCCTGTATAATCCACTTCCCTCAAATCATAGTTAATGTTATTATAGCCTCCCATTCTTTATTTATATCAGTTTCTTCTTCGTTTGCCACATTGTCATCTGAAGATTCCAGCACTTCAAATCTATTAGCAATTTTGACTTGGTATTCTTGCTGCATTTAATTATTTTTCAAGTTTTTTAATTCAAATTTTACAGAATCATCTTTAGCGTTTGTTCTTCTCATAAGCGATAGCCGTCTGATTTTCACTCTGACCAGATGATGATCCGAATTGCAGTCTGTCCCTCTAACTGATCTAACATCGATGATGCTACTGTGCCAGCGTTTATCCACTAATACATGATCTATCTGGTTCCGAGTTTCTCCATCTGGGGACGTCCAGGTGTATTTATGAATATCCTTACGCTGAAATGTTGTGCTCTTAACAATGAGATTCTTCGATGTGGCAAATGTGACTAATCTAACCCCGTTGTCGTTACTATCTTCATGAAGACTGAATTTGCCTATTGTTGGTTTGAATATATCTTCCCGCCCCACTTTTGCATTAAAATCTCCTAAGACAATTTTCATATGATATCGTGAAAGGCTATCAAATAAGCATTCTAATCCTTCATAGAACTCATCCTTGATCTTGTCATCTTTATCTTCTGTGGGGGCATGTACATTAACAATTATAAAAATGGAGTAACAACATCATTAACAAAACAAAGCAACTTATGTATAAGTCCATACTAGAAAGTATAATGTTATATGGATTGGAAGTTTTGACAATGACACAACATGCCAACAAAATAAATGGATTTTTGGAGAAGAGCTGCCAGAAATCTCGACTGGAAAGGATTATAAATGCAGAAATTAGAAAATGGATGAATGCAGAAAGAAATTTAGTAGATGAGATTGAACTCAGAAGGCTAATATGGTATGGGCACACAGGAAGAATGCGGATGGACTACCAATGGCCGTCTATGCATGGAAAATTGAAAGGAGGAGCATAAAAGAAAGACCAAGAACAACCTGGAAGAATAACATTCAGCATTCAATGAGGAAAGTTGGTGTAACGGATCAAGACACAGATGAAAGAGAGCTGTGGAAAACTTTAATTAAGGGAAATTTGTGAATATTTATTACAAACTGGGGGGCACGCCGTAGCGTAGTGGTTAAGGCACTGAGCTACAAGCCGGAGAGTCGAGGGTTCAAGTCCCGTTGAGGTCAGGATTTTTAAACTGACCCAAATCCTCTGGCGGGCACTATGGCCCTGGGGTCGACTCAGCCTCTAACGGAAATGAGTACCAGACGCTTGTTCTGGGGGTAAAGGCGGCCGTCACGCAGGGCTGACAACCCGGCTGACATAAAGTGCCGATTGTCTAGAAAAAGTGGGAGCCTTAACCTCCTACTGCCCCAAGGGCCTCCGGGTCTGTTGTGGGATCACTTTTTTTATTACAAACTGATAATCTATAGTACTGTAGTCATTTAAATATTTTAAAAAAATCATGTTCCTCAATGACGAGGAAAATTCTCAATATATAAAAAAAATAAATCCGTCTGGCTTTGCTATGTGATGAGACATCTGAATGAAGGATTATTTTACATGGACAGGATACCAGCACAGTTGCATAACCTGGAGGACCAGGAATTTATTCGAGGTTTACTTCTGCAGGCAGGTTGCTTTCAGCACAGCTAAACTCAAATGTATTTGCATCATCATCATCATCATCAACAACAACAACAAGGATTAAGCCCAATGGCCTGTTCCGATCTCATTATAGGTCGAATTGGTCCTTCCATCTCTTCCATGGTCTTCCCAACATTCTTCTCCCTTTTGCTTTATAATTATATACTTGGTATGCGCTGTTCATTCATTCGTAATAAGTGCTGAAGATAAGCATTTTCATAATATTTTATTCTTTCACAGACATTAAATATATTAAGTTCTGTTCTTACATCTTCGTTTTTCTTTTTATCGGTCCTTTGGTATCCTGCTATTGCTCTCAACATCTTCATTTCTGCAGCCTCTATTTGTTTACTATCTGCCTTTGTTAATGTCCAGGTTTCACATTATTTGCAATAAATAAAAAAATGAATATAGGTATAAAAGGAAGGAAAATTTGTAAATAAAGGACGTTGGGAGAATCTGTCCTACTACAATGGCATAACAGCCCTACTTCAAGCGTTAGTCTCTCCTTTGTTAGGAGTTATTAAACCAAGCTAATTTCTTCTTCTTCTTCTTCTTCTTCCGCATGCATTATTGGGTGATGATGCCCGTTCTGCGACTACAAAAACTGATCTTTCCATCGGTTGAAGGGTCTTCCGAGGTCTCTTTTGCCTTTAGGGTTGAGGTGGTAAATCATCTTTGGTAAACGGGAATTTGACATTCTCTGGACGTGTTGGAACCATTTAATCTGATAATTTTGTATATGTTCAACCATTTCCCAACTATTCCACTGCATCCTTATCTCATCACTTTTCATTCTATCCCTTAATGTTACTCCAGTTAGTGATCGGAGGAATCTCATTTGTGAACTATTAATGCGGGATTTATTTTTTGCTCGAAGTGTCCAGCATTCACTTCCGTTTAGTAGAGCAGGTTTGGCTATGGCATTATGAAATCTCAATTGGATTTCTTTCCTAATTTGTTTTCCAAAATTTCTGCTAATTATACCATTTAATCTGTTATATTTTCTTGTAGTCTTTCGAGTATTTAAAGTTTTCCCCATTATAGGTTACCAGCCTATAGTTGGGTAAGTCCAGTGGTGGGGTTGCCACCTCAATGCCTCTTGGACAGGCATGCTTTTCTGTAGGGGATGCTCCCTTAGCCTTTGAAGTTTCTCCTTCTCCGCAAGGCAGTGGTTCCTCTCTCTCTTTCCCTGAGTGAGGGTAGGGTGCCTCTTCCGCCAAATCTGCCGTATTAAGGGTATCCACTCCGCCTTCATTGCCGTTGAGGTCTTCACCGTTCTCTGGTAAGCTGGTAAGGGGCCCTCACATGGTACTATCAGCCGGGCAAGCTGAACCAAGGTTTTTTTTACGAGGTGTTACTCCTCCCACTCCTCCTTTCTCATCCGGGCTTGGGACCGGCAATGTCGGAGTTCCAAGCTAATTTAGGTTATGCTTACTGCCCAAAGATGTCATAAATGGTATTCAGTCAACGTGCCGACCCAATGAGACATCTAGTAGGTAACTGAAGTATTACTAGAATGAAAAATTCGGTAAATTTTACTTAGAGGCCTCTTTATTCAAGCTTACAAGCCTGAGAATCTTCGGACTCGAGACCCACACATGTAGTCCCTCCCGGAGAACATGTTTCTTAGGTTTTCCATAAAAAAATCCGTCGACACCGGCTGGGCTTGAATCCGCGACCCTCGAGACCAGAGGGAAGGAACATTACCACGATAGGTGATTACCGAAAATAATTCTGTCATTTAAACCAAGAGGTCGACGAGATCCTGGACGACCAAGACTGAGATTGAATGAGGACGTTCCGCCTAAACCATGAAAGAAAGACGAAAACATATTTAAACGTTCATTTATTGAAAAAAAAAAACTAATTTCGATTCTTATATGGTTTACATTTGTTTAATGTTATTATTGTGTATTAATTTGTTCAGAAAATATTTAAGAAACAATTAAAGTTTTGATTATTTAAATACATTTTTGATTAAAATATTTAGATTTTGAAAGAATGACTTCAAATCGGATCCCTAAAGCTGTTTATAATTATATATCAAGAGGACGAAGATCACTGGGCCGTCCTAACGTAGTTAGATATTTAAAAAAAAGATAACCAGTAGCCAATTTTGTTAATGATTGTGCGGAATATTTTCATCCGATATTTAATATTTGACGAGATGTAGGGATGAACTTATTTTCGTCACATCAATTTGAAAATGACGTTATTTTGAAAGCGACGCTTAATTAAGTATGATTTCAAGTGTCAGTTAAATTGACTATTGTTGAAACATTACTGGTGGTCGCGTTATTTTTAACACATGATTAAATTCTGCAAATAACTCACAAATTGCACTTCTTCTCCTGTTTCAATCCATCGATCTACCTACAAGTAATACCAACAAATATATTTACATAAATGCTAATACAGGATAGAGAAAAATGGCTAAAATCGAACAACGTCCAATTTTAATAAATATATTGTGATTAGCTTCCATTTGAAAATTTTCCTCGTGGGCTAGTGATCAGCGTTTTTAACTACTGTTCATGAGGTCCCCGGTTCGATTGCCGGTCAAACCATAGAGATTTTTCCTTAAAGAGAATCATTCCGTGGTTACCCATGGCCTGGAATTTAGGTTAAGAACTCTCCTGGCGCTTCATTATCAATGCCAGGAGAGAACACCAGAAATGTCGAAATGACAACCTAGGGCACTGAAAAAATGAAGAATTAAAGAAGAAGAAGAATACATTTTATTTACAAATAAATGTTATACACAGTATTGACACCCGAATGAGCAAGTGCTCCTGTTCGGGTGCAGTTCAGTTAATAATACAAATAGAATAATTAAATAAAAATAAAACGTAGTTTTATTTGATTTTCATATTTATTTTATAATTCATTGACAGCTGTTTCGCTACACTGTACCTTCTTCAGACATGTTAACAAATTATGAATTGTGTTCCAACTGATCTAAGCAACAATACAACAATATTTATTTAAATTTTTAAATTTAACTATCTAATGTATTAATTCAAAAGTAGTAAAAAACTGTTAAATTCTCAACTTGATTTGAATGAATCCCCTTTGTTAAATTTAAAAATTTTAATAATTATTGTTGTATTGTTGCTTAGATCAGTTGGAACACAATTCATAATTTGTTAACGTGTCTGAAGAAGGTACAGTGTACCGAAACAGCTGTCACTGAATTATATAATAAATATGAAAATCAAATAAAACTACGTTTTATTTTTATTTAATTAATTAATATGGATTTTCATCAAGTAAACACCAACTCAATTGATTACAAATAAATATATACATTTAAAGTTAGGGGCTAGTTTCATTTTTACATAAATTGACACATACAAATAAAAAATAATAATGTATTGGGAATAAGACTTACTCTAACAAAAGACTTAATGGAATGAAGAATGATATACATAAAATAATATAAATCATATAATGTAATGGATTATAAACAATAATACAGAAGAAAGTAATTAGTTATATATTGATTTATAATAATATAAGCAAAAATAGATGCTTTATATTTATTATTTTAAAATATTTAAATGATTAATTTTATTCATTTAATTAATTAATTAATTTAACAGCTTTTTTAAAACTAGCTGTGTTTAGTTTTCTTAGTTCTGGATTGGATCTAATTAATTCATTATATAATTTGGGTCCTAGATATCTACTATTTTTAGATCCAGAAGTTGTATAAAATTTTGGAACATGTAGCAAAGAAGTAGTATTTTGTCTGGTGCTGTAAAAACTTCGATTGCGCTCTTTAAATTCGTTTTTATTTTTATGAAAATAAGTAAGCAATGTATGCTTGAATATTTGTTTAATATTTGGCACGTTGAAGTCTAAATACATTAAATTTGTAGAGTAATCTAAAGGTTTCTGCAAGCAGATTTTTATTATTCGTTTTTGTAGTAATGTTAAGGGAGAAAGAATAGAATTTGCGATTCCACCCCAACCTAATATTCCGTATTGGATTATCGATTGAACCAGAGCTAAGTAAACAGGTCGCAATACATACATTGGTAAATATAATCGAAGGATGATATATTTGTGAATAGTTTTACGTGGTTTGTTACACAGCAAGGAAACGTGTTTGTCGTATCTTAAATATTGGTATATTATAATACCTAGATATTTCACTTGTGTTGATATTCTCAAGGATGGACACGTGCAATATGCGTTATTACAATTGTGTATTGTAATATCGAGACTGGGGTTTCTGCAAGCAGATTTTTATTATTCGTTTTTGTAGTAATGTTAAGGGAGAAAGTATAGAATATGCGTTTTTAAACTAAAAGTAAGTTACAACCACATATTTAAAATATACCATTAATACTTTTCGACCAATGGAAATCTAAATATTTTAATCAAAAGTTTATTTAAATATTCAAAACTTTAATTGTTTCTTAAATATTTTCTAAACAAATTAATACACAATAATAACATTAAACAAATGTAAACCATATTAGAATCGAAACTAGTTATCGTTTTTTTTTTTAATAAACGAACATTTAAATATGTTTTCGTCTTCCTTTCATGGTTCAGGCGGAACGTCCTCATTCAATGTCCCTTGGAATGCCATTATCTTAGTTTTTTCTATGGATATTTTGAGATTATACTGTTCACATATATTATGTAGTTTAAAAATATTCCTTTGAAGTTCGTCTTCCGTATTTGCTATTATTACCTGGTCATCAGCGTATAATAATGTTTTCAAGTAGAGTGTTTTATCTAATTTCATTCCTTTATTTGTTTCTTCGTTCCATTTTTTATTATATCATTGATGTATAGGTTAAACAAAACTGGAGAGATACTGCATCCTTGTTTAACTCCTTGATTAGTATGAATTTTATTTTTACTTACTTCATTTCTAGTTTTTATAACAAAATTTGTGTTCCAGTACAAACTCTTTATAGCTGCTATTAAGTGTTTCGGAATTCCTTTTTCTTTTAAAATTGTCCAGATTTTTCCTCTGTCTACTTTATCAAATGCCTTGACAAAATCAATAAAAGAATTTAAATTAAAATATTTAATATTATTGACCATTTTATATTCTGATGACTAGGTCTTAATATCTGGGACATAGAGCCTTTTACAAAAAACATTTTATAATTTAGATAAAAAATTTAAAACAAGATTGTATAAAGCAGTGATACACCCAATATTGACCTATGACTCCGAAACGAGAGTAGATGCTGTTAAAACTAAACAAACTTTAGGAACATCCATAGTAATTCTGCCCGAAGGCAGGTCCTTTCACTGCAATCATAGTATTTTCATGCTATGCTTGCAGCTTTACTAGGGAATTGTAGGTGTGGTAGCTTCCCGTTGTTTCCACACCGGTGAGGGATGATGATGATGGCCATATGATTTCGGGGACCGTTTGGGTCTTAAAGTTTTCCTGACATTTGCCTTACAGGTGAGGAAAAATCCCGATGAAAACCTCACCCAGAAAAACTGCCCCGACCGGGGATCGAACCCGGGCCGCTGCGTGACAAGGCAGCACGCTACTTCGAGACCACAGCGATGGACCTCTAGAAGCAAATGGAATTAATATTCTGAGGAAGACTACGTAAACTAAGGAAAGATAAATTAGAAATGAAGAAATAAGAAGACAACTGAATATTCAGGCTATAGGCCAATACATACGTACATAGTGTTCTGCCCAAGAGCAGGTCTTTCACTACAAACTCAGCATTCTCCACTCTTTCCTTTACTGAGCTTTCTTTTTGTACCCGCATACAAAGAAATGCGTGGAAACTTCTTGTAGGAAAGCGTCCAGAAGCTAGACTAAAAGTGACATAGGAGAATAATATTGACCATGATTTGATCAAGGTAAATTATCATCATCATCTTCAACGTAGGCCGTCGGCCTGTTCCGCTCTCAGAATTCATCTTCTCATCGTCTTCTAGGACGTCCCACATCTCTATAGCCTTGAGGTTGGTACAACGGTGCTTGTTTTGTTAGCCTAGAAGAGTCCATTCTTAAAATATGTTCATGCCATTTTTGTTTATAGTTTTGTATTTTTTCATTTAAATTAAAAATTTTGAGTTCTTGCCTAATTGTTTCACTAGGAATGTGGTATCTTAGAGTATATCCTGCAACGTATCTGAGGAACTTCATCTCTGATGTTTCTAGTAATCTTCTGTTTGATCTATTCATGGCCCAATTCTTCTTCTTCCTTTCAAGTATTGGGCCAAGGCCTGTTACGATCCTATAGAAAATTTTCCCTCCAGCGTTTCATAGGACGGCCCAGTGATCTTTGTCCTCTTGGTATATAATTATAAACAGCTTTGGGGATCCGATTTGAACTCATTCTTTCAAGATGGTGTTCCCAATTTAGTTGCTACTGTTTAATATATTCCAAAATTGGCGTAGTCTTCAATTCTTTTAAGATATCGGTGTTCCTTTTCCGATCCCATCTGGTGTAACCCGCTGTTCTGTGCATGAATCTCATTTCACAAGCCGTTATTCTGCTTTCATGTTGCTTTTTAGTGTCCATGCTTCACTACCATAGGTCAACACTGCTCTAGCCAAAGTGTTATATAAACGTAATCTGGTTTTTTTTGTACAAGGGATGGTTTCATAACTTGATTAATAATTCCCAAACTTTTATTATAACTAGTAATTTTTTCAGGGATACCCTTTTCATCCCAGATAGAGAGATAATATCCAAGATATTTAAATTGATTAGATCTCTCTAAAATTTTATTCTGGAGACAGATTTTACTTTGTATGGGGTCCTTCCCATGAAATGCCATAATTTTAGTTTTGTTAATTGATATCTCCATATTAAATTTGGCACCTATTTTTTGTAAATTATAAATTTATCGTTGAAAACCATTTTCGGAAAGTGCCAGAAGAGCTAAATCGTCTGCAAAAAGAATAGCATCGAGTTTGAGGTTCCTATTGATGGGTATATATCCTCGTTGTGTTATCCTCCATTCGTATATTAATTTATTCATGTATATAATGAAAAGCACCTGTGAAAGTCCACATCCCTGTCTTACTCCAGTGTTGATCTTTTCCCAAGAAGATAATCTGCCATCTTGTTTAACAGAGATTTCATTATCTTTATAGATGGCCCAACTCTCTGATCCATATATAGGGGATTATTAGTAAATGTTTGCTCAGGACAGAGATGTATGGAGAGCTTATGTCCGCGCGGCCATGAACTTACGGGTTCGATAGTGCCAGTGAGTAAGTAAGTAAGTAAGTATATATTTATATAATGAAAAGCACCTGTGAAAGTCCACATCCCTGTCTTACTCCAGTGTTGATCTTTTCTCAAGAAGATAATCTGCCATCTTGTTTAACAGAGATTTCATTATCTTTATAGATGGCCCAACTCTCTGATCCATATATAGGGGATTATTAGTAAATGTTTGCTCAGGACAGAGATGTATGGAGAACTTATATCCGCGCGGCCATGAACCTACGGGTCCAAGAGTGCCTGTGAATTAGTTAGCAAAAAATGGTGTTAAAAATTAATTACATTTTTTCTAAAAGTTGTTCTATTATTATTAGTCATAATATTTTACACCATAACGAAAAATATATAAAACTATTATTCTACCAGTTATATTATATGGGTGCGAAACATGGACTCTTACTTTAAGGGAGGAAAGGAGATTACGAGTATTTGAGAATAAAGTACTTAGGAATTTTTTTGGACCAAAGAGAGATGGACAGACAGGTGAATGGAGAAGACTACATAACAATGAACTACATGGTCTTTATAGGAAGCCAGATATAATAAGAACAGTTAAGTCTCGTAGACTGCGATGGGCAGGACATGTTGCGCGTATGGGGAAAGAAAGACGTGCATGGAAGCTTCTTGTAGGAAAGCCAGAGGGAAAACGCCCAGTTGGTAGGCCAAGAATGAGGTGGGAGAACAACATTAATTATGATTTGAGGGAAGTAGATTATACAGGGAATGATTGGAAAGCATTAGCTCAGGATAGGGATTTATGGAGAGCTTATGTCCGCGCGGCCATGAACCTACGGGTCCAATAGTGCCTGTGAATTAGTTAGCAAAAAATTGTTACTTACTTACTTACTTACTCACTGGCACTATCGAACCCGTAGGTTCATGGCCGCGCGGACATAAGCTCTCCATACATCCCTATCCTGAGTTAATGCTTTCCAATCATTCCCTGTATAATCTACTTCCCTCAAATCATAGTTAATGTTATTCTCCCACCTCATTCTTGGTCTACCAACTGGGCGTTTTTCCCTCTGGCTTTCCTACAAGAAGCTTCCATGAAAGTCTTTCATTCCCCATAGCAAAAAATTGTTTTAAAAATTAATTCCATTTTTCGAAAAGTTGTTCTATTATTATTAATCATAATACTTTACACCATAACGAATAAGGAACTAAAATATAAATCAACTGAATATGTGAACTATTGAATTCATTGTGCGAACACTCATAAAAATAGGGTGGCACATAAGTCACGAAATATTTTTGTCTCGCAGAATCTATGCTTCAGCGAAAAATTTTCCCCGAACCGTCCTAAATCGCAAGTGATTACAAATAATCATACTTACAACAATAAAGTCTATAGGAGGGACAATACCCTTCACTATATACCCTTTATTAAAATTCAACGAAGGCAACTCTTGCCACATCTTTTTTTCTCATAATATCCCGTTTCATTCTTTTGATGCAGGCGACAGTCAGGGGTTCTCACATTCTACAGCCACTTGTCCATCCATCTATCTCGAGTTTCTTTTCAGGTCATCCACAAGCAAGAAGAGGAAGTGTGGGGAGCTACTACATTGCAGATTTATTACTCAAGAGCGCGGAAAATGTCTACCTAAGCTCATACCAGTTTGTATGGCCGTGCACTTTCGGTACTATACATTCATAAATCGCAAACACTGCTTCATGTCTCTCTCTATATATTGCTGATTTATAAATATGATTCTAAAGCATAATAATGCCCCCCTCCCTTCATATTATAACCCCCTCCAAACCTCCCTTATAAGGTATAATTGAAAATTGATTTACGTGGTCCGAGCTGTCAGATATGTAAAGATGGAATGGATAGCAGACAAGGGTAAGATGACATTTATGTGCGTAAGAATTGAAAGGAAAAGACATAAATAATGCAGTTTAAGTGCTTAATAAGAGCAATTGGGATCGTAATGTAATGTAATGTAATAAATTAACAACTGCAATACGTATTTATGTTTTTCTTTAGGGAAAGATATGAGGCAGGGGGTTGTCTGTTGAAAAAGAATACGTTATAACGTCCTGGAAATAAACCACCACCAGATGACTTAAAGATGAATGGGCAATGAAACATTAAATTTGTTACATTCAAGCTCTTCCACATTTCATCCAGAATCTATCTTCTCTTAATCTATATATTAATGGCATCATCTAAAATTGGAAAAGTATTGTTAATATAGGTATAAGAATGGACCGTTTTAAAATATTAAACGTTTTAATGTATGCTGACGATGTGGTTATTATTCAAGAAAACGAAAATAATTTACATCAATTAAATCAGTTATGCCAAGAATATAATTTCAAACTATCAAAAGAAAAAACAAAAATAATGGCATTTTGGCGAAACGATCATAAAAGATCAAAAATCGTAATAGACAACAAACCTCTCGAACAAGAAACAAATTTTTATTATTTGGGTTGTAATTTTGCTATAAACACAAAAACTGAAAGAGACATACATATGAAACTGCCAAAATTTCAAATGATATGCGGACTATACATAAACATTAAAGAATAAAACAAGAAGAGATACTAGATTGAAGTTTTATAAAACATTGGCAGTTCCTGCATTACTTTATGAGAGCGAAACTTGGGTAATGACCAAAAAATTGCTAAGCAGAATACAAAGCGCAGGAATGAACTTCCTTAGAAGAACAAAAGGCTGCACAAGATTGGATCGGATAAGGAATGAAGATATAAGAACAGAGTTAAATATATATCCATTGGATGAGATAATCAGATAATATAGAGAGAAATGGTTTACACATGTGGAAAGAATGAATGTAAAAAGATTACCAAGAGCAGCATTCAACTGCAAGCCAAGAGGTTCAAGGAATGTAGGAAGACCAGTGAAACGATGGACAGAACAACTGTGAGGCGGAACAGGCAATTTGCCTAGCCCGTGAAGTGAAGAAGAAGATATATCTTCTCTGAACTCACTGGCAATACTGAACACTGAAAATCATGGTGAGTACAAAAACAAACATTATTGAAGTTCCAGAAAGTAATTGCATTTTCCACTAAAATACTTTTTTGTGATGTTAGAACACTGTTGTCTTAACAACATTTTGGCTTATTCCTTCACGAAATTTCATTCTATGAAATTCTATCTTAAGTGCCCTTACTTATTTACTTACTCACTGGCAATATCGAACCCGTAAATTCATGGCCGCGCGGACATAAGCTCTCCATATATCCCTATCCTGAGCTAATGCTTTCCAATCATTCCCAGTATAATCTACTTTCCTCAAATCATAGTTAATGTTATTCTCCCACCTCATTCTTGGTCTGGGGGCACGCCGTAGCGTAGTGGTTAAGGTACTGCGCTACAAGTCGGAAGGTCTAGGGTTCAAGTCCCGGTGGGGTCAGGATTTTTAAAATGACCAAAACCTTCTGGCGGCACTATGGCCCTGGGGTCGACTCAGCCTCTAACGAAAATGAGTACCAGACGCTTGTTCTGGGGTAAAGGCGGCCGTCACGCAGGGCTGACAATCCGGCTGACATCAAGTGCCGATTGTCTAGAAAAAGTGGGAGCCTTAACCTCCTACTACCCCAAGGGCCTCCCGAGGCCTGTAGTGGGATTACTTTACTTTGAGGTCACGCCGTAGCGTAGTGGTTAAGGCACTGCGCTACAAGCCGGAAGGTCGAGGATTCGAGTCCCGGTGGGGTCAGGATTTTTAAACTGACCCAAACCTTCTGGCGGCACTATGGCCCTGGGGTCGACTCAGCCTCTAACTGAAATGAGTACCAGACGCTTGTTCTGGGGTAAAGGCGGCCGTCACGCAGGGCTGACAACCCGGCTGACATCAAGTGCCGATTGTCAAGAAAAAGTGGGAGCCTTAACCTCCTACTACCCCAAGGGCCTCCTGAGGCCTGTAGTGGGATCACTTTACCTCACCATTCTTGGTCTACCAACTGGGCGTTTTCCCTCTGACTTTCCTACAAGAAGCTTCCATGCAAGTCTTTCATTCCCCATACGTGTAACATGTCCTGCCCATCGCAGTCTACGAGACTTAACTGTTCTCATTATATCTGGCTTCCTATAAAGACCATGTAGTTCACTGTTAAGTAGTCTTCTCCATTCACCTGTTTGTTCATCTCTCTTTGGTATCTTACGTGCCCTTCATAAAGAATTTAAAACACTAATTGGTTATAAAAATATTAGCAAAGTTAGAACAATTATTTTAATTTGGTTATTTTCAATCATTATATTCAACAATTTTTTTAGGGTTATTCATGGTATGCCCTAGTATGTGTGCGTGTATGTTAACGCCCTAGCGATCGCAATTTCAGTTATTTCGAAACTAAACTTGGAATATAACAATTGATTTAACAAATAGAAGGTCTATTTCGTTAGCCAACAAAATCGCACCATTATCGGAGGGTAGTTCACCTGATATGAAAATTTAAAAATCGCTCTAGATGTCGCAAATTTCCATTTTTCGCAACGAAACTAAAAATATAGGTTACTATTTATGTAAACGAGGAAGATGATACATTTCCAAAACCCAACAAAATTTGACCATTAAATGTGGAGGTGTTAACACTAAGAAATTAGGACTGGAAGTAAATATAAGTAAAACTAAATGTATGGTCACACATAGAAATACATTATGTAATGGAAGTGAACAGCTGATGACACATGAGGGAAATTTTGACGAAATGGCTGAATTCAAATACCTAGGAATAATAATCACAAACAGGAAAGAGATGCACAAGGAAATTAAACACAGGCTCAATTCTGGAAATGCGTGCTATTTTGCATTGCAGAGACTTTTGACTTCCGAACTCCTTTCAAAAAACTTTAAACTGAAAATATATAAAAGTATTATTCTACCAGTTATATTATATGGATGTGAAACATGGACTCTTACTTTAAGAGAGGAAACGAGATTACGAGTAATTGAGAATAAAGTACTTAGGAACATTTTTGGACCTAAGAGAGATGAACAGACAGGTTAATGGAGAAGACTCCACAGTGAATTACATGGACTTTATAGGAAGCCAGATATAATGAGAAAAGTTAAGTCTCATAGACAGCAATGAGCAGGACATGTGGCACAAATGGGAATGAAAGACGTGCATGGAAGCTTCTTGCAGGAAAACCAGAGGGAAAACGCCCAGTTGGTAGACCAAGAATGAGGTGAGAGAATAACATTAACTATGATTTGAGGGAAATAGATTATACAGGGAATGATTGGTAAACATTAGCTCGGGATAGGGATGTATGGAGAGCTTATGTCCGCGCGGCCATGAACCTACGGGTTCGATAGTGCCAGTGAGTTAGTTTGTTAATTAAAAAATCGTACTAGCAGCCGCCATGTTTCGTTTGCAGGAATGTATACCGGTATGTACCTATACAATAATTTAATGAATTGACATTGTATCCTATAAGGTACAGAATCTAATTATTATTTTTAATAAAATAATAGAAAAATATTCAGTACAAATTATTTGTGTTAAATTATACAATTACCAACTCACTGGCACTATCGAACTCATAGCTTCAAGGCCGCGCGGGCATAAGCTCTCCACACATCCCTATCCCGAGCTAATCTTTTCGAACCATTCCTCGTAAAGACTACTTCCATCAATCATGGTTAATTTTATTATCCCACTTTATTCTTGGTCTACCAACTAGGTATTTTCCCTCTGGTTTTCCTACATTTCCTTTCATTCCCCATTCGTATCACATGTCCTCCCACCTCAGTCTACAACATTTAACTGTTCTTATTACATCTGATTTCCTATAAATATCAAATTATACAATATTTAGCCAATCAGTTATTACTTACAATTATGCATGATTTGTTTTCACTGTGCTCTGACACGATTGAATAAGTTGGCATAAAAAAATTATTTTCTACAAGTGTTAACAAGAAAGAGGAATCAGCATTCGATGAGCTGAGTAATCCCCTTGTCGTGGTGGAGTAGCTTTGCGTGCTTAAATGATCCCGAGAGCTATGCTGGCGGTAGCATTGCTGCTGATAGGGTTACCCATGCCGGACTGGTCGAAGGTGATAAGCCAGACGAAAAAAGTACCTTGGTCGAAAGAGTGACGATCTTTCACCGTAAAAATAATACAACCGTCAAGAAATGCGGAAATGGGTTCAACTGGGGTAACATCTTCCGGAGGTCAAATAGTCCCCCATTCGGTTCTCCGGGCGGGGACTACTTCAGGGAACCCTTGCCAAAGGCTCAAACACAGGGACATGTTGCTAAGAACATGGAATGTTAGGACTTTATACAATAGCGGGGCACAAGAGATATTGACGCGGGAATTGGATAAATCGCCCTTGGATATAGTCGCTTTACAGGAAGTTAGGTAGCCAGGAGAAGGTAATCAGGAAGCAATGAACTACATGGTCTTTATAGGAAGCCAGATAAAATAAGAACAGTTAAGTCTCGTAGACTGCGATGGACAGGACATGTTGCGCGTATGGGGAATGAAAGACGTGCATGGAAGCTTCTTGTAGGAAAGCCAGAGGGAAAATACCCAGTTGGTAGACCAAGAATGAGGTGGGAGAATAACATTAACTATGATTTGAGGGAAGTAGATTATACAGGGAATGATTGTTAAGCATTAGCTCAGGATACGGATGTATGGAGAGCTTATGTCCGTGCGGCCATGAGCCTACGGGTTCGATAGTGCCAGTGAGTAAGTAAGTAAGGGTAATTCCCTTTGTTTACGCAGTTCCTGTGAGATGAACTTCTTAAATAGAAGTTGCAGTTGAAATTTATCAAATCTCTGAAGGAACAGAGGCGTATGTGAAATTAATCAGGTCCCCTATATGCATGGGACAACTCCTCCCGACCAAATGTGGTCAACTGGACGCATAGTCCATAAAACCATGTCACAATCATGCATAAAAAATAGTAAATTATGGGGTCGGATGTTTTTCTATTCTTCCATAATGGCTGTACACCTCAGGTGTCAGAAACCAGTTCTCTTTATGACATCATGACGCAGCAAATCCATCATCATCCACTTCACAATAGACTTACCACACGAATTGAAGAGTTTTATTAAGCATTACGACCGTTTTTTGCGCGGTGTGATACACTTTTGAACACCTACTTTGTTAGTAGGTTTCTATTATTATTTAACGGCGCTATTAAGGGGGGAAATTCTCGTATAAGACTTGCCAAATTATATATGGAAATAGCAATTAATAAAACTAAAATTATTGCATTTCATGGGAAGGACCCCATACAAAGTAAAATCTGTCTCCAGAATAAAAATGTTTAGAGAGATCTAATCAATTTAAATATCTGGGGTGAAAAGTATATCCCTGAAAAAAATACTAGTTTTAATAAAAGTTTGGGAAATATTAATCAACTTATGAAACCATAACTTGTATAAAAAAAAGCAGCTTACGTTTATATAACACTTTGGCTAGACCAGTGTTGGTCTATGGTAGTGAAGCATGGACACTAAAAAGACAACATGAAAGCAGAATAACGGCTTGTGAAATGAGATTCATGTCCCGCGCCGTAGACGAGCGGTTAAGGTAGGAAGCCTTGGCGCAGAGCTACGGGACTTGCGCTGGTTCGAGTCTCCATGGGGGAAGAAATTTTCTCATGGTATTTCGGCCAGTATGGGACCGGTGCCCACCCAGCATCGTGAGGCAATTGGGTAGCTACAATAAGTAGCGGCTCCAGGTTGAGGAACCAGCTATAACGGCTGGGGGACTCGACATGCTAACCACATGTCACCCCTACACTGGCTGTTGATCATCTACCTCTGTGATTGACACATGTGGATGTGAAGGGCCAGCAGCCGGCTGGTAAAAGGGCAACCGCTGAAAAGTGGAAAGACCCTCAATCGGAAATGAGATTCATGCGCAGTACAGCGGGATACACCAAGATGGGATCGGAAAAGGAACACCGATATCTTAAAATAATTGAAGACTACGCCAATTTTGGAATATATTAAACAGTACCAACTAAATTGGAAACACCATCTTGAAAGAATGAGTTCAAATCGGATCCCCAAAGCTGTTTATAATTATATACCAAGAGGACGAAGATCTCTGGGCCATCCTATGAAACGCTGGAGGGAAAATTTTCTATAGGATCGTAACAGGCCTTGGCCTAATACTTGGAAGGAAGAAGAAGAAGAAGATTAAGGGGGGACGGTTTTGAAAAGGAACTCGCCATAAAAAAAGTATATCTCTGATTATAATTATCTCACAATATTACAATTTTCGTCGGCCGCGGTGGTCTAGCGGTTATGTTTCTTACCTCCAGTCCCGAGGGTCACATGTTTAAATCCGGCTGGGGTCGATGGATTTTTAGGATGGAAAACTCCAAAAAAATCAAGTCCCAAATACAAATTAATAAGGAAATGCATATGAATATTTTAATGTATGCAGACGATCTGGTAATTATACAGAAATCAGAGGAAGATTTACAAAGAACCATTTAAATGTTGAATCAATTAGGACTCTATTATAATCTCAAAGTCTCAACTTCAAAAACTAAAATTATGACTTTTCAGGGCAAAGTGCCAATCAGAGCAAAAATAACAATCAATAATGAAATAATAGAACAGATAGCACACTAAAACTATCTTGGTCCAGGTATAACATGCAGCTATGATTGGGATATACACAATAAATTAAACCGATATAAAATGATGTGTGGCACCATAAGAAGAACCCTCCGAAAGACTCGAAGGGAAACTCAGCTCAGGTTTTATAAAATTATGGCTCTTCCTGTTCTTTTATATGGATCTGAATCTTGGGTACTTACAAAAAAAATATCTCACACATTGAAGCCACTGAAATGAAATTTTTAAGACCTGTATCCATGTACACGCATGGATATATTACACAATGAATCAATAAGAAATGAACTATAGATATTTTCAATAGTTGATAAACTAGAAGAGCAGAAATACCAATGGAAAGAACATTTAGACAGAATGGACAATACAAGACTACCCAAAAAAAGATCAACACCTATAAACCACATGGGAATAGATCTTTGGGACGGCCAAGGAAACGATGGACTTGAGACCGTAACAGGTCTCATTGACCTAATCCTGGAAAGGAAGAAGGAGAAGAAGAAGAAGAAAACTCCAAGGGACAGGTACTACTGGAGGAACATTAGGTCGTCGGTCGCCTAAAGCGTCTCAAGAACTTTCTTCCTACAGCTCTTAATAGAATTTTAATTCAAACCTTAGCGATGCCGCATTTTGACTATTGTGACGTTCTACTGACTGACATAAGTGACGGACTGTCCAAGAAACTGCAGCGTGTCCATAATATGTGTATCAGCTTCATATTTAATCTCCGAAAATACGATCACATTCCTCCATTTTTACACGAATTGTCATGGCTACATCTAAAAGCGAGAAGAAAATTACACTGTCTAATTCTCTTATTTAAGATCCTACATACCTCGACTCCCAATTATTTATCATCTCGATTCCAGTATCTATCCTCCAACCATAACTCAAACACAAGATCACAACATAGTCTCTTGCTTAATATACCGCAACATAGAACATCACATCACTCCATGTCATATACCATCTTCACTTCTCGCAACTGGAATTGCCTACCACAAGAAATAAGGGGCTGCCGGACATTGGCATCTTTTAAAATAAATCTAAATTTATATTTGCTCTGAACTCGACTTCATTATTGCCCAGTGTAAGGTACATATATTAGGCTAATTGGCATTTCTCGTAAAATGTATCATACGTATACTACTGCTATTATTATCATTATTATCATTGTTGTTATTATTATTATTATTATTATTATTATTATTATTATTATTATTATTATTATTATTATTATTATTATTATTATTATTAGTCCACCGCTGTGGTCTCGAGGTAGCGTGTTACCTTGTCACGCAGCTGGCCCGGGTTCAATCCCCGGTCGGGACAGTTTTTCTGGGTGAGACAAATGTCAGGAAAATTTTAAGGCCCAAACGGTCCCCGAATACATATGGCGATCATCATCGTCATCATCCTTATCATTATTATCATCATTGTAGAAATTGATATACCATAAAAAAAGAAACAACTATTTGCACTTTCTTAAACGAATTATTTTCCAGGAAATGATGTTACAGAAAAAAATATAATTGACATGTTTACATCATAGGACATTAATTAATTAATACCTATAATGTTGGTTATATATTTCTCCACTAGAGTGCATTCTTACAATATTGTGATACTTTGGCAATAAAATAATATGATATGGTTGCAGTAATGAACAAAAGAAGCAAATGAAGCATACCAATCGTTTCTCATTCGTTTTAAAACATCGCCGTTTATACATTAAATATATAAATATTTAAAAATAACTATAGTTAAATAATGATTTGTGAGTAAACAGCTTAATTTTATTCGTTAAATAGTCCTAACAAATGCCACTCTTGATTTCCAAATTCTCTAGATAAATTCACTCTTCACTTCGTGAGTCGTGAATTTATCGATAACTTGAAAATCACTCGTGGCATTACTTATGACTATTTTTTGCCACTAGCTAGTAAATGGTTTGTCAGACTTGTGTTCTAAAAATTTAGATGGCGACACAGCAACTTAACACTCGACATATTCCGCCATTTTGTTGCATCAGAATCGACTGAAGCATGACTCAAATGAATCATCCATATGTAACTATTTTAAGTTGTAATTATTACATATATATATTTTTTTGCAAATGCCCCAGGTTGTCTTTCGACATTCCTGGTGTTCTTTCCTGGCATGGCATACTTGTAACCCACTTCTGAGATTGAGGCGCCTGGAAGGCGGGGTTACGTTGCCCCGATGATACGATGGGTGATGGTGATGATAGTGGTGCGCCAGAAGAGTCCCTAATCCTAAGCTTAATCTAAGATGAATATGAATGATGATGATTGCAATGGTCATATGATTTCGGGGTCCGTTTGGGCCTTAAAAATTTCCTGACATTTGTCTTACAGGTGAGGAAAAACCCCGATAAAAACCTCACCCAGAAAAACTGCCCCGACCGGGGATGGAACCCGGGCCCGCTGCGTGACAAGGTAGCACGCTACCTCGAGACCACAGCGGTGGATTAAGATGTAATTATTGATTGTGGGTAGATATATTACTAACATTTTCTATGTGCAAAGAATGAATGTAACAAGATTACGAAGAGCAGCATTCAACTACAAGCCAAGAGACCAGTGAAAAGATGGACAGAACAACTGTGAGGCGGAACAGGCAATTTTTGCCTAGCCCGCGAAGTGAAGAAGAAGAATATTTTCTGTGTTTTGAATATTATTATTTTCATTCAAATATAATCAGATAATATATAACTTAATGAAGGGAACTACTTTTTCGCGTACTTATTGCTTCTACATCGTACGTCGGTGTTCATAACCAATGAAAAGCGAGCAGGTCGCATAGCTTTCTTTTGATGACTATGTAACTCATGTCGCAAATGGTAGTCATTGACCAATCACGTTTCAATAAATTCTGTTTTACACCAATGACAGTCGTGTTTCACCTCGCTCTTTATTGATTTCTCTTTATCAGCTCCTGCTTTTGTGATAAAGAAAGCTCCTCCTTTTTTAATATTCTGAACAACTCAGAGCATTATTTTTCTCCAACAAATACATTGAATATAGCAAATAATGAATAGATTCAGTGATTTTACTGAGTTGTTTATACAAAATATAAATGATAACCTATCATGTTGACTATAATAGTTTGATGTGTTTCATTATTTCTCCACTAGAGTGCATTCTTACAATATTGCGATCTTATTTGGCAATAAATAATATGATCGAGTTGCAGTGAATATACATAACCTCACATTTCTAATTTGTTTTCAAACATCGCCGTTTACTTTAACTATATAAATATTTTAAAAAACATCGGTAACTATATTCAAATAATTATTTTTTAGTAAGGAGCTTAATTTTATTCGTTAAATAGTCCTAAACAAATGCCACTCTTGATTTCCAAATTCTCTAGATAAATTCACTCCTCACTTCGTGAGTCGTGAATGTATCGATAATTTGGAAATCACTCGTGGTATTACTTATGAGCATTACTTTCAGAGCGGACAAACTTTAGTTCCCTTCGGAAGGAACTGATACAGGAAACTTAGGTTCTGATGTTTCCATCGATTGCGGTAAGGTTTGAACCCGCGATCATCAAAAGCAGAATTGAACACGGTAACCATTAGTCCTTCCTGCGCCGAAGCCGAGTGGTTAAGGCAAGATGCATTGACGCATAGCTACGGAACTTGGACTGATTCGGGTCCCCATGGGGGAAGCAATTTTCTAATGGAATTTAGGCCAGTATGGTCCGGTGCCTGCCCACCGTCGTGAGAAATTTGCTGGTAGAGGCTCCAGGTTGAGAAAACCAGCTATAAGGGCTGAGGGACCAGATATGCTGACCACATGTTACGCCTACACAGGCTGTATGATCATCTACATCTGTGATTAACACATGTAATGATGATGATGATGATGATGATAATAATAATAATAATAATAATACCAATAACAATAATATTTTATTAGAATATATACAATACAGTGTTTCTCCTTCAACCCAAAGTGATTTGTCACCAGAGGTTCCTATCTAAAGCATCTCCTTCCCTCAAATCTCTAGCTTCCATACTTCTCCTCACTCCATCTCTCCAACGTTCTCTAGATCCGCCTCTTCCACTTTTTCCATTACCTTTCCAATTAAGTATCTTCTTTGGTATTAATAATAATAATAATAATAATAATAATAATAATAATAATAATAATAATGCTTTATTTTAGCTGGCAGAGTTAAGGACATAAGGCCTTCTCTTCCACTCAACCAGCGAATAGTAAAATTATTAAGAAATTACATAACTAACTCACTGGCATTATCAAACCCGTAGGTTCATGACCACGAGGACATAAGCTCTCCATACATCCCTATCCCGAGCTATTTTTTTTCAATCATTCCCTCTATAATGTACTTCCTTCAAATCATGGTTAATTTTATTCTTCTACCTCACTCTTCGTCTACCAACTGGGCGTTTTCCCTCTGGTTTTCCTACAAGAAGCTTCCATGCAAGTTTTTCATTCCCCATTCGTGTCACATGCCCTGCCCACTGCAGTCTATGAGACCTAACTGTTCTTATTATATCTGGCTTCCTATAAAGACTATGTAGTTCACTGTTATGTATAGTCTTTTCCATTTACCTGTCTGTTAATTTCTCTTTAGTCCAAAATTTTTCCTAAGAACTTTATTCTTACTTATTACAATTTTAGGATATTATTAAAATATAGACTAAACAAAAGACAATGGTAATGTGATCTAATACTAGTTAATACTTATGTGTAGATGTGATATGGATTTCACCACTAATCCACCGGGACTGACTATATTTTTTATGGGAAATTTACACAAAATAATGAATGAAAATTAATCTCACGTGATGAACATTAATTAGACAGCTGCGAGTGAATTATTGCACCAAGTTGAATGGATTCAGGTACAATTTATTTAGTGAGAAAATAATGGCTTTAATTACATGTAATTCTTTGAGAAAAAATAAACCGTTACTGCTTATCTCAGAAGAATAAGGAGGCAATCATCCTGACAGGGAAAGGTGGTACATTCCTTTTAAATCTAGCGGGGAAGCGCGAGGGAATACTTCATTTGTTAATTAGTGAAACATATAACTTATTGTCATTAAATCTTCTAGTGTTAACATCCCAGGTACAGTATACAGGGTGCTCAAAAGTATTAATAATAATAATAATAATAATAATAATAATAATATCAATAATGTTTTATTTATTCTGGCAGAGTTAAGGCCATAAGGTCTTCTCTTCCACTCAACCAGCACAAATACAAATAAATATTTGACAAATATACATCCCTTGTACAAAAAAACACCAGATTACGTTTATATAACACTTTGGCTAGACCAGTGTTGACCTATGGTAGTGAAGCATGGACACTAAAAAAACAACATGAAAGCAGAATAACGGCTTGTGAAATGAGATTCATGCGCAGAACAGCAGGTTACACCAGATGGGATCGGAAAAGGAACACCGATATCTTAAAAGAATTGAAGACTACGCCAATTTTGGAATATATTAAACAGTACCAACTAAATTGGAAACACCATCTTGAAAGAATGAGTTCAAATCGGATCCCCAAAGCTGTTTATAATTATATATCAAGAGGACGAAGATCACTGGCACTGGGCCGTCCTATGAAACGCTGGAGGGAAAATTTTCTATAGGATCGTAACAGGCCTTGGCCTAATACTTGGAAGGAAGAAGAAGAAGAAGATATACACTATACTAATTATAAACAGTTAAAGATACATTAAATGTAGCAATGTAAATTTCATGTACAAACAACATTTTATACGATAATAACAAAAATAATACTTAGGTAATAATAATAATAATAATAATAATAATAATAACATTAATAATAATAATAATATAATAATGATGATAATAATAATTATAATAATATTAATAGTATAAACATGATAAATTATACGAGAAAAGCCAATTAATATATATCTCTTACACTGGGTAATGATGAAGTCGAGGTTAGAGCAAATATAAATTTAGATTTCTTTTAAAAGTTGCCAATGTCCGGCAGCCCCTTATTTCTTCTGGCAGGGAATTCCAGTTGCGAGAAGTGAAGATAGTATATGACATGGAGTGATGTGATGTCCTATGTTGCGGTATATTAAGTAAGAGATTATGTTGTGATCTTGTGTTTAAGTTATGGTTTGAGGATAGATACTGGAAACGAGATGATAAATAATTGGGAATCGAGGTATGTAGGATCTTAAATAAGAAGATAGAGAAGAATGAAGAAAGAAGATAACAGTATAAAAATCTTTAGGCACATAAAGATATTTTATTACATTGTAAATCTGTTTATAAATAGATTATTATTAGGGACCTATTATTATTATTATTATTATTATTATTATTATTATTATTATTATTATTATTATTATTATTATTGTAACTGACTACGACTGGATAACTCAGGTGAGTTTGTACGTTTTACTTTAATATTTACCTCAACGGTGACCAAATTCTTAAAATCTAGATTGCTTCATATGTAAAAAGACTTTCTCCATCTTACATTATCTTAGACGTTTAAAGAATTTTCTCCCAGTTTCGTTAAAACAAATCCTTGTGCAGAATCTTGTGTTGCCACACTTCGATTATTGTGACATTATATATAATGATCTAAACCATGACTTGTCGCAAAGATTGCAGCGTGTTCATAATGCTTGCGTTCGATTCATTTTCAATATCCGCCATTATGACCATATTTCCGAACACTTTAACAACCTCTCTTGGCTCCGTCTTACTGACAGACGTAAATTGCACTCTCTTTCACTACTTTTCAAGCTTCTGAATTCCTACATTCCTACTTACCTGGCGTCCAGATTTACCACAACATCGAAACTAGGTCACAAGATAACAGTCTGCTAACAATTCCTCTTCATAGCACTTCCTCTTATTCTGCTTCCATCACAGTAGCCTCTGCCCGCTCCTGGAATTTCCTTCCTCAAGATATCAGGGGTTGCCGCACACTTGGCACCTTTAAGTCACGCTTATACAGTTACCTGTTGTCTAATAATTAATTTTTGTCTATTTATTTAATTTTATACTGTGTTATTAATAATCTTTTCCTCTTTTTTATATATCTTGTACATATTATATATTTAATTCGTTGAATCTAGAGTAAATCAAAACATATTTTAAATATTAATTGCATTGTATTTATAACATGTAATAGTTTATGTATATTGTAATTAAGATGGAAGACTATTTTTTTTTTTGTATTTTTTAAAACCTGGTTGAGTGGCAGACAAGGCCTTAAGGCCTTAACTCTGCCAGGTAAAATAAATATATTATTATTATCTTCTTCTTCACTTTCTGGTTTAAGCAAGAGTTGCCTGTTCCGTCTTCACTAATAGATCTAAGACCATCTCTTCCGAGGACGTCCGACATCTCTTCTTCCTCTTGGAGAATAATGGAAGATTTTATTTGGTAATCTACTTTCTTCCATTCTTTCTACATGTTCTTTCCACTGTATCTTGTTGTTAAATATATTTTCTTTTATGGAGTAGATCTGCAGTTCTTCACGGATATCCTCGTTTCTTATCTGGTCCATTCTAGTGTTGCCTTTTACTCTTCTTAAAAATTTCATCTCGGCTGCTTGGATTTTACTTTCTTGTTTGGTAGTGGTAATCCAAGATTCACTCCGATACAAAAGGACAGGGACAGCCATTGTTTTATAAAATTTTAATTTTGTTTGTTTATGGGCTTTATTATTCAATGTTATATTTATTGTACCACAAATAGCTTGAAACTGACGTATTTTGTATTCAATATCTTTATCTTTATCAGATAGCTTACAAATAGCAGCATATCAATTATTCAAAATTGCCAGCAAATATAATATGAAAATTTCCACATCAAAAATCCAAAACATGTGTGCACTGTTGTGGAAAAAAACATACAACGGGTGAAAATTGAGATTGATGGAAAAATTATAGAACAAGTGTCCTATTTCTCTTACTTAGTGACGTTTACTTTGCAGATGTATCATATTGACATTGATTCAAAAATTACAAAAATGCTAATAAAATGAATGGGGTAATACGAAGAACATTTTGGTAAACAGATGAGGACAGAGACAAAACTAAGATTACATAACGTCAACCGTGGAGCATCAAAGCTGGCTCTAAGCATATGGAAGTGAAATTTGGATTTTAAATAAAAGAAACTCTCATAAACTTCAAGTAAGCCAAATGCGCTTCTTACGATCATTGTTAGGAGTTAATAGACTGGATCACCAAAGGAACACTACTATCAGAGGCAAACTTGGAGTAGCAAGTTTAAATGAAGATATCCAAAGATACCAACAAGAATGGAAAAATCATCTGAGAAGAATGGCAAGAAATAGACTTCCAAAATTGGCATTCCAATATACCCCAACTGGACATAGGGACCAAGGAAGACCAAAACATCGGTGGAAAGATCAAGACCATCTTCGCTAGGTTTACCGTACAGGCCACATGGCCTAAAACGAATTTGTTCATGATGATGATGATGATATCTTTATCATACCCATAGCTGATGTCACATCCTAAATATTTAAAGTGTTCAATAATTTCGTCTCTAATTACTATTTTTGCACGCAGAGTATTTCTTACACAAAATTCCATTACTTTTGTTTTACTTATTGAAATTTTAAAATTATAATCGCTACATATTGCATTTAGTTTGTAAGCAGCCAATTGTAACAGATCTTCATCATGGTGTAGTAAGACTAAATCATCGGCGAAAAGTAAGTTATTAATACTTGAGTTATTGTTCAATCTAAGGCCATTGTCAATTATAATTTTCCATTGTTTCATAATGTCGTCGATATATATATTAAAAAGAGTGGGCGATAGACTACACCCTTGTCTAACTCCTTGATTTATTAACATTTCTTCTGACCTTTTTCCATCAGTTTTTATCACAACTTTAGTTTCTTCATATAAGCCTTGGACTAATTTTATTAGATGTTGTGGATATCCTCGTTCCTTCATTATTATTATTATTATTATTATTATTATTATTATTATTATTATTATTATTATTATTATTATTATAAATGACTACGACTGGATAATTCAGATGAGTTTGTACGTTTTAACTTGAATATTTACCTCAACGGTGACCAAATTCTTAAAATCTAGATTATTTTTCGTTACATTGACTAGTGAGGTGGTATTGAAAGTTTGGAGACTGCTGTAGGTCTATACATGTGCAAATTAGAAAGTGAACTGGTTCATGCGGAGCCCCCTCGAGCACATAAATAAGAATTTAAGTACAAAGGACAATGATACTGCTATATTCTCTACTTTTAATTACATTGTAAGAAACATCAATCAAAATGATGAACGGCCATCATTTCTTCTTTCCCTTTTCCCATCTTCCCTTCCTAATATCGTCCATTTCGTTGTAATTTACGGCCGCCTGAAGTGAACACACAGCAGTTATGCAGGATTCACTGTGCTAATAATTCTTCACAATCTCTCACACACATCAGAATAGCAAAAACAGGGACTGACAATAATGCAGAGAAGAGAGAGAGAGAGATGGAGGGGGAAGAAAAGGGGGATGGAAGAGAAGTTAGCCAAGAATTACGATCTTCATCCCCTCTTGTTCGTATGTGGACATGCTTTGGTTCAATACTGCGGAGATGATCTTGGGAGCAGGGAGCAGTGAAATGTAGAGTTAGATAAAGCCCTGTGTATGTGTGTATTTTGTTTAAACAAGATGCAATTAAAGTTAGTATCTGTTAGGTGTTTCTCATCCCTACAATTGCAGCCCTAGGGAATAGTTATTTACGTTACAAGAATTGAAAGTTGGGATTTACGGTCGAGTTAGAATGTTCACTGCCGGAACTTAGCTCAGACCTTAATTTTGAAATGAATACAAAAAAGTCCTTCTAATATATGCAGAAATTAATTCATGTTTTGCTAGTATTAACATTAAATGTTTGAGTTTGATATCTTTCACAAACCATCTCATACTGATACCACTATCCATAGTTCTTCTCTTCACCCATATACTCATAAGATGGCAGCCTTTAATAGTTACATTCATAGACTTTTAAATATCCCTCTTTCACCCTTGGAATATAATAATGAATTGAATATTATTAAACAATTAGCTATTAATAATAACTACGACCCTAAAATTATAGAATATTTAATTAAGAAAGTTCATTGCAAAAAAGCAATTAACAAAGTTTTTCCTTTACCCAAAGAAAACATAAAGAAATATGTCGTAATGTCATACATAGGCCCACTTTCAAATAAAATATCTAAACACTTTAAAAAGTTGAACATTAATGTGGCATTTAAAACTAATAAAACTTTACAAAACATAATAAAAAACAATAAAACCAAAATAAAAAAAATAAAAATTATCAGGTGTATATAAATTGAAGTGTGGCACATGTGACAATGTCTATATAGGACAAAATGGTAGATCTTTTATCTCTCGGATAAAGGAACACATGAGAGCATATAACAGAAATTTAGAATATTCAAAATATGCTAACCATTTATTGCAATTTAATCATTGTTTCGATCCTAATTTTGAAATTTTACATGTTTCTGATAAGGGTAAGAAGTTACATCTTTTGGAGGCTGTAGAAATTAATCAATTTAAAAGTAGTAAAAAACTGTTAAATTCTCAACTTGATTTGAATGAATCCCCTTTGTTAAATTAAAAATTTAAATAAATATTGTTGTATTGTTGCTTAGATCAGTTGGAACACAATTCATAATTTGTTAACATGTCTGAAGAAGGTACAGTGTAGCGAAACAGCTGTCACTGAATTATATAATAAATATGAAATCAAATAAAACTACGTTTTATTTTTATTTAATTAATTAAATTGTTTAGTAGTAGTAGGACTTTATTAGACAAAAAGTAAGATATTTACAAATATGGGTCGCACGGGCAGTAAGCCGTACGTGCTGTTGACAATCCGTTACAATAAAGTAATAATTGGTAATAGTATAAAGAAAAACAAAAAAGAAAACAATAGCATTACAATTACATACAGAAAACACAATAATATTACAATTACATAATAATACAATAGCATTATACATTAATTAAGTTATGTAGAATTATTAAGAATTAATGATATTGCATTTTGATAACATCCACCGCTGTGGTCTCGAGGTAGCGTGCTGCCTTGTCACGCAGCGGGCCCGGGTTCGATCCCCGGTTGGGACAGTTTTTCTGGGCGAGGTTTTTATCGGGGTTTTTCCTCACCTGTAAGGCAAATGTCAGGAAAACTTTAAGGCCCAAACGGTCCCCGAAATCATATGGCCAACGCAATCATCATCATTCATATTCATCTTAGATTAAGCTTAGGATTAGGGACTCTGCTGGCGCACCACTATCATCATCATCGTCACCCATCATATGATCGGGGAACGTAACCCCGCCTTCCAGGCGCCCCTACCTCAGAAGTGGGTTACAAGTGCGCCCTGCCAGGAGAGAACAGCAGGAATGTCGAAAGACAACCTGGGGCATTTGCAAAAAAATATATATATATTTATTTATTTATTCATGAATGAGTGTTGTTCTTATTTTCCGCGTTTTGTCCAGAAATTTACCCAAGTTTATCCAATTTTCTGGATTTACCATTAACTCGTAGCATGCCAATCTTCCCTGATTTGAATTTAGAAATCTTTCCGGTAATAACTGACGTCTCCAATATTCTAAATTATCACATTTTCCTAATATATGTATCTCGTCTTCAAAGTTCCCGCACATTGGACATATTCGCATATCCTGATCGTCGCTGATTTTTAGAAATTTCCATGCTCCTAGCCTAAACCAGTCCCGCGCCGTAGCCGAATGGTTAAGGCAGGAAGCCTTGGCGCAGAGCTAAGGAACTTGCGCTGGTTCGAGTCTCCATGGGGGAAGAAATTTTCTCATGGTATTTCGGCCAGTATGGGACCGCTGCATACCCAGCATTGTGAGGCATTTGTGTAGCTACAATAAGTAGCGGCTCCAGGTTGAGAAAACCGGCTGTAACGGCTGGGGACTCGACATGCTGACCACATGTCACCCCTACACTGGCTTGATGATCGTCTATCTCTGTGATTGACACATGTGGATGTGATGCCTGCAGCCGGCTGGTAGGCTAAGGGCCTTCTAGACCTCTCGCGCCAGGAGTTTGTTTTTTTTAGCCTAAACCAAGCAAGTCCTGATCTCTCTTTAAACCCTACTTTCGTATTGGGCTTGTTTAGAGTTTACTTTAATAGTATTTCCAATTATATTAAAAAATACTAGCTAAGACTCGTGGCTGGTTGCAAACTTCTAGATAAGAGAAGAAGTGAAGATATTAGAAATGAGCTAAATATCTTTAAACTCTTAGATAGGATAAGAAAATCTAGAAAAAACTGGAAAGAACATTTCAAAGAATGGAAGATGATCGCATTCCCAAAATTATACTTAAATACAAACCAAAAGGACGCAGGAATGTTGGTAGACCGAAGAAGAGATGGATCCAACTTTTGAATGAGAATCTATGAGACCGGAACAAGCCACATGGGCTTAATCCGTGATTGTTGATGATGATGATTATGATGAGCTAATATTCGGCGTGCGTTGCTGCGCCTAAATAATTAAATATTGAAGGTTAGTTAAATTGTATAGATTTCAGGTAAACCTCCGCTTCTAATTGTCGGATTTGGCTCATTTTTGGATAATACCTACCTCAGTTTATTTTAATAGGATATACCGAGTTTCATTAAAGATCGAAAATTGTGACCGCTAGAGCAAATTTTTTTAATTTTCACTTCAGGTGAACTCCTACACCTAATGGTTTTAGAGGGTCCAATTGTGAATCTAAATTATCGAGGAACCCAATCAGGCACACATAAAAAAAATAATCAAACTCGATCCAGTTGTTTAGGAGGAGTATAGTGACAAACACATACAGTACATAAAGATAATTGTTTTATTATTTTGTTTTTACCCTGTTTGAGAGAAGCCATCATGGTGTTAATTCTATCATCTTAGATAAAGCATTATTATTATCTTTTTTGATTGCGGATGAGCCCATGTAGGACTACGCAAAGTACTTAGAGGCTTTTCCTTTGGGCCCAAATTTCTTTCATTCTCTAGCTATGAGCTTGTTTTCTATCATCTGTCCAAGTTGTTCCAGTTTTTTCTTCGGTTTGTCCTCTTGGTCAACTTGCCACTTATTCACCTTAATTCTAAATATATCTCTGTTTGGGATATCTTCTTTAGTAATTCCTACCAATTTTAAGTCCTTTTTGACTTCATCAATCCACTTCATAATATCCGCTGGAGCTTTACTTCTGTTTTCGTAGAATTCCATTATCATTATTATTATTATTATTGTTATTATTATTATTATTATTATCATCATCATTCTTATTATTTCATTATATATATTTTTGTATAATAATGCAAGTTTTTTTATTACCTATTGGTTCCCTATTTATGTGGCCATATAAATAGTGTTCTGTCCAAGAGCAGGTCTTTCACTGCAAACTCAATATTCCCCACTCTTTCCTTATCTCAGCCTTTCTTTTTTTTTATCAAAATACAAACAATTAATTTTAATATTGTCTATCATCTGATGTCTTTTTCTGCCTCTAACCTTCTTTCTGTTGACCATTCCTTCTAGGGCATCCGTCAACAGGCAGTTTCTTCTTAGCCAGTGGCCAATCCAATTTATTTTCCTCTTCCTTATGAGTTCCAGCATTGTTCTTCCTTAACCCACTCTCTTTAACACATCTTTATTTTCTTATTTAGTCTGTCTATTTTATATGCTCCATCCTTCTCCATATTACATCATAAAAGCTTCCAATCGGTTTTCCTCATTCCGTTGCAATGTTCAAGTCTCTGCATCATACAATTCTACACTCCACACAAAGCACATCACTAGCCTCTTCCTTAATTATTTTGTCAAGGTTGGCACAAAATGCTTCTATTCTTGTTAAAAGCATATATATATCCCCCATTGATAGTAATTCTCTGCCCGAGGTCAGGTCCTTCACTGCAATCATAGCATCTTCATACTATGCTTTGCAGCTTTACTAGGGAATTATAGATGAGGTAGCTTCCCGTTGCTTTCCACACCTGTGAAGGATTATGATGATGATGATGATGATGATAATGATAAGGATGATGATGATGGCCGGATGATTTTCGGGGAACGTTTGGTCCTAAGCTTCCTGAACTTGTCTTGTAGGTGAGGAAAAACCCCGAAAAAATCTCGTCCAGGAGTCTATCCCGACCAGGAATCTAACCCGGGCCCACTGCTTGACAAGGCAGCACGCTACCTCGAGACGACAGCGGTGGAATATATATATATATATATATATATATTTGACGGGGTTTTTCCTCACCAGTAAGACAAATGTCAGGAAAACTTTAAGGCCCAAACGGTCCCCGAAAACATATGGCCATCATCCTTATCATTATCATCCTTACCATTATCATTATCATCATCATCCTTCACCGGTGTGGAAAGCAACGGGAAGCTACCACACCTACACAATTCCCTAGTAAAGCTGCAAGCATAGCATGAAAATGCTATGATTGCAGTGAAGGACCTGCCTTCGGGCAGAATTACTATGGATGGATATATATTTGAGGCTTCTGAGCAATCTAAGTTTTGCATAGGAGAGTTACCACCCCTTCTTAAAGTTCCCAACATGGAGGACCAGTTCAATTTTGTAGTAAAAGAAATTCTTTCCTAATTCATTATGGTATATTTTGTGTCAATTTTTTAAAAACCAAGAAATGTGTCTTAGATTACTGTAACATTAAAACATCTATTTATATGTAAAGTGAATGTGTTTTAAGGAAATAAAAATGTGGGCCTCAGAAGGGTAAAATGATCTTTTCGCCTAATATGGAATTCAAATCGCGAAAAGCGCAGGGGATGGCATTGGAACATGCCAACTGGAGTTTACAGAAACTGGCTATAGACATAAGCAGGACATATTTAGAAAATCTGTGAAATCTATTTCCCGAGTTTCATTGGATATATTTCACGCAAGAAGTTCCTGTAAGTGAAATGAAATATCATAATCGACATTGACAGCATCTGGCACTAGTTTAAGGTAGTAAAGCATCTCTTCCCCCAAAAACCCCTTGTCACAGCGTTCTATTATTTTCTTCTTTTGTGGTCTTTGAGAAAAGAAAGATGCTTCCAATCTTGCCTTCAATCCGACGAGAAAATGTCTATCTTTTGTTTCCCGATACTTTTCTCATTGTTTTCTTTTAGATTTTTTGTTTGTTTCTTCTTTTGTTGATGAGAAGATCTTTTCTGTTGGTGACTTGTTGAAGTAGGTTCTTCCAAAAGCAAGCGGTGACCGGAATATGTGGAAGTGTGAAGTGGGAAGATGTGACTGTTGGGTGCAGAAGGTGACGCTTTGGAATTGCCACCCTCTATACCAAGTGAGCTGTTTGAGCGAGAGAGAGAGAGGGGGAGGAGGTTAGCTTAGGAAGAAAGTTGCCTTTTGGAATGGGAGCAAAAGTTTCGTCATTCCAGTATGACACGAGTGCTCTTTATAGCTTCCTCACTCCCCTCTGGTGGACAGATACACGAACCAAGCCCAAAATCTTTGTATTGACAAAGAGTCTAGCTTTGGCAGTCTTCATTATTATCCGCCATGTTAAATAAACTATGTATGCTAGCCAATTACTCTTCATTACTTTCTTATTATTATTGTTCCTTTCTTATTATTATTGTTCCTTTCTTATTATTATTGTTCCTTTCTTATTATTATTGTTCCTTTCTTATTATTATTGTTCCTTTCTTATTATTATTGTTCCTTTCTTATTATTATTGTTCCTTTCTTATTATTATTGTTCCTTTCTTATTATTATTGTTCCTTTCTTATTATTATTGTTCCTTTCTTATTATTATTGTTCCTTTCTTATTATTATTGTTCCTTTCTTATTATTATTGTTCCTTTCTTATTATTATTGTTCCTTTCTTATTATTATTGTTCCTTTCTTATTATTATTGTTCCTTTCTTATTATTATTGTTCCTTTCTTATTATTATTGTTCCTTTCTTATTATTATTGTTCCTTTCTTATTATTATTGTTCCTTTCTTATTATTATTGTTCCTTTCTTATTATTATTGTTCCTTTCTTATTATTATTGTTCCTTTCTTATTATTATTGTTCCTTTCTTATTATTATTGTTCCTTTCTTATTATTATTGTTCCTTTCTTATTATTATTGTTCCTTTCTTATTATTATTGTTCCTTTCTTATTATTATTGTTCCTTTCTTATTATTATTGTTCCTTTCTTATTATTATTGTTCCTTTCTTATTATTATTGTTCCTTTCTTATTATTATTGTTCCTTTCTTATTATTATTGTTCCTTTCTTATTATTATTGTTCCTTTCTTATTATTATTGTTCCTTTCTTATTATTATTGTTCCTTTCTTATTATTATTGTTCCTTTCTTATTATTATTGTTCCTTTCTTATTATTATTGTTCCTTTCTTATTATTATTGTTCCTTTCTTATTATTATTGTTCCTTTCTTATTATTATTGTTCCTTTCTTATTATTATTGTTCCTTTCTTATTATTATTGTTCCTTTCTTATTATTATTGTTCCTTTCTTATTATTATTGTTCCTTTCTTATTATTATTGTTCCTTTCTTATTATTATTGTTCCTTTCTTATTATTATTGTTCCTTTCTTATTATTATTGTTCCTTTCTTATTATTATTGTTCCTTTCTTATTATTATTGTTCCTTTCTTATTATTATTGTTCCTTTCTTATTATTATTGTTCCTTTCTTATTATTATTGTTCCTTTCTTATTATTATTGTTCCTTTCTTATTATTATTGTTCCTTTCTTATTATTATTGTTCCTTTCTTATTATTATTGTTCCTTTCTTATTATTATTGTTCCTTTCTTATTATTATTGTTCCTTTCTTATTATTATTGTTCCTTTCTTATTATTATTGTTCCTTTCTTATTATTATTGTTCCTTTCTTATTATTATTGTTCCTTTCTTATTATTATTGTTCCTTTCTTATTATTATTGTTCCTTTCTTATTATTATTGTTCCTTTCTTATTATTATTGTTCCTTTCTTATTATTATTGTTCCTTTCTTATTATTATTGTTCCTTTCTTATTATTATTGTTCCTTTCTTATTATTATTGTTTCCTTTCTTATTATTATTGTTCCTTTCTTATTATTATTGTTCCTTTCTTATTATTATTGTTCCTTTCTTATTATTATTGTTCCTTTCTTATTATTATTGTTCCTTTCTTATTATTATTGTTCCTTTCTTATTATTATTGTTCCTTTCTTATTATTATTGTTCCTTTCTTATTATTATTGTTCCTTTCTTATTATTATTGTTCCTTTCTTATTATTATTGTTCCTTTCTTATTATTAATTGTTCCTTTCTTATTATTATTGTTCCTTTCTTATTATTATTGTTCCTTTCTTATTATTATTGTTCCTTTCTTATTATTATTGTTCCTTTCTTATTATTATTGTTCCTTTCTTATTATTATTGTTCCTTTCTTATTATTATTGTTCCTTTCTTATTATTATTGTTCCTTTCTTATTATTATTGTTCCTTTCTTATTATTATTGTTCCTTTCTTATTATTATTGTTCCTTTCTTATTATTATTGTTCCTTTCTTATTATTATTGTTCCTTTCTTATTATTATTGTTCCTTTCTTATTATTATTGTTCCTTTCTTATTATTATTGTTCCTTTCTTATTATTATTGTTCCTTTCTTATTATTATTGTTCCTTTCTTATTATTATTGTTCCTTTCTTATTATTATTGTTCCTTTCTTATTATTATTGTTCCTTTCTTATTATTATTGTTCCTTTCTTATTATTATTGTTCCTTTCTTATTATTATTGTTCCTTTCTTATTATTATTGTTCCTTTCTTATTATTATTGTTCCTTTCTTATTATTATTGTTCCTTATACTTCCTTCGTCTTCGTCTTGTAAAAATCTGGTAATTGTGAAGAAAGGTACTCTTATTGAACTAGTTCATTTTAGCGAACGATTTGAGAATACCTACGTCATTTTAGGAATTTTACTGTTGGTATATTATTAACTTATAACATTAAATTTTTCTTAAAATAATACGTATAATTAAAATAATACCTTTATATATCCATCTTCCTCAATTAGAATCTCTCCTGGCATGGCGTTACTGTAACCCACTTCTGAGGTTGGGGCGCCTGGAAGGCGGAGTTACTCTGCCCCGATATATATGATGTGATGATGATGGTAATGATGCGCCAGGAGAGGCCTTAATACTAAATTTAATGAATATGTTAATGATGATAATGATGGCCAGATGATATTCGGGGACGTTTTGGCCTTAAAGATTCCTGACTGGGTGATGGTTTTTTCGGGTTTTTTTTTTCTCACCTGTAAGATACTATTTAATATTCCCTTATTCAATGGTGCACGATCCTACCGCGCGATCCTACCTTTTTTATAACATTGAGTTTGAAAGTTTTGAGTGACTATATCAACATTCCTTTGTCCGGGCTCATAGAAGGCAAAGATTAATCCACATTTCCTGTGTAAAGTATTTAACATATACGAGGGCGGATCGGAAAGTAACGCACAATAATTTTTTTCTGCCTTCATATTGCAGCTAGAATGCTGAAATTTCACAGAGATATAGTTTGAAGTTTTCACTACAGATGGTATTTTTTCTCAGGTGCACCTCTTGCGAGAGAAGCTTGAACTATGCAACAAAGATGGCGCGCAAGCTACAGTCGTCCACCTGTGAGGAACAGAGAAGTGTTGTTCGATTTTTTGTGGGCCAAAGGGCATAAACCCAGTGAAATTCACAGGGACATGCGTGGCGTGTATGGGGATGATTGTATGGACCGTTAGTGCTCGCTGGGTGCCTAAGAACCTGACAGACGACCACAAGGGCCAGCGAATGATGGCAAGCTTGGACCACTTAACGCGGTACACCGCACAAGGACATGACTTTCTGGAAGGAATCGTCACAGGTGATGAGTCGTGGGCGTACCACTACACGCCCGAAACAAAGCAGGCATCAGCAGTGCGCAGATGGCTACACTCCAACCAAACGGACTTCTACGAACAGGGCATATTGAAACTGGTAACACGATGGGAAAAATGTGTTGAGAAAGTTGGTGACTATGTCGAAAAGTAGGTAAAAGATGTAAGTTCATTTGTGATTGTTATCCTTTTTTTTACTATTAAACTTTTTTAAAAAAAGTATTGTGCGTTACTTTCCGATCCGATCCGTCCCTCACAGGTGGACGACTGTAGCATGCGCGCCATCTTTGTTGCATAGTTCAAGCTTCTCTCGCAAGAGGTGCACCTGAAAAAAATACCATCTGTAGTGAAAACTTCAAACTATATCTCTGTGAAATTTCAACATTCTAGCTGCAATACCAAGGCAGAAAAAAATTATTGTGCGTTACTTTCCGATCCGCCCTCGTAGTACTGAATGCTAAACAGTATTATAATCGTGGAAGCTAGAAGGAAAAAGGGGATTAATTTGGCTTGAGAAAGCTTCAGAATATATATCAATATGAAACATGACTAGCTACAATTAGTAAACATATGTTAACTAAAAGTTTTAATGAAAATATATGAATAAATTAACATAATTCGGTCTTCAACAATTCAGAAAAAAAGGACAATAATAATAATATTCATACATACATACATACACACACACACACAATCCAGTCCAGCCGAGGGCTAGGGTCCACAGTCCTGGTTGCCCTACCCTGGCTTATGGGACTGTTGAAACCAAAGAGCTCACTCAAGCTACAGTCGACCTGACCACGACGATCGCAAAGTTGATGATGACACTGATACTAACTTGCACAGCTTATTTGTGGCTTTCGATAACGAGGGGAAGATTCGCAGTTACACGCAGCGCATAAAGAAGGAAGAGGAAGGTACATAGGAGAGAGGACAACGAAGACAGGAATTTGGCACTGTTCTAAAACATCACTGTAGAGGGAAGACACGATGACGTAGTAGCTACGTAGTTGTTACGTACCGAAAAAGTGATTTCGGTACAATGGGACCATTCAAATGGCGTCCAACTCGCATCACGTCTTGAAGACATCTCTCTTATTTTCGAAGTCTCCCAGAAATCCATAGGACAATTCGTTGTCAACTAGACATTGGACTTTCACAATCTCAATTCTCCAATCGCAAGTCGTAAATTCGGCCGATGAAGCCTTCAATAATCAAAAGTATTAATTTGTCAAAAGCATTTGTCAATAGCTTCAACAGGCATTCTCTTTCTAACAATAGACATATAATGCCGAGATTATAATCTAATGTATAAAAAATGAATGTTCGTTTGTTGTTACTTTATGCGCGGTCATACCGTTGAACCGATTGTGATGGGCTTTTTGCATAATGTTCAGGAGATTCCCGAGATGAACATAGGCTATAAGAGAGTTGTGATACTCAACTCCTACACCCTTAAAAATCGCCCTTTGTTGTGGAAAACGGAAAAAGTAGCTCTTTTGACGCTTAAATGGCTTACGCTGCCTAAACCATAACAAATACACAACATTAATGTACACAGAATTGAATATCTCAAAAAGCTCCAAAAAAAGTCCGCAACAGGATATGTTTATCTCTTACGGGCAACTCCCAATAACCATTTTTTGTCTTTCGTTGATGCCAAGAAGAGCGAGACAAGTACGAAGATTCCTGTGTAAGCATAGCAGCACATGGTGGGTATTCCTTTACGGATAACTCACAATAACGAATTTTGTCTTTTAGCTGATTTATGCCAAGAATATCGAGATAAGTAGATTCCCGGGCAACACCGGGTAATCAGCACGGGAAATTTTAAAATAATTACGATATATATTTATAATTATTTTTCATCTTACTTATCCACCTAATAATAAGAAGTACATACATCTTTGTCTTTTAGCTCACATATGCCAAGATGATCGGGGTGAGTAGATTCCCGGGCAACGCCGGCTAAACAGCACGGGGTATCTAAAAATAATTACGATATGCATTTTTGCATTAACTTATTTAACTAAACATAAAACACATTAATTTTCGTATTTCAGCTCATTTATGTTAAGAAGATCGGGATAAGTAGATTCCCGGGCAACGTCGGGTAATCATAACGGGGTATCTAAAAGATATAAATTAATAATTATTTTTCCTTTTACTTATTCACCTAAACATAAAAACACATTAATTTTCATTTATTTAGGCGCAGCAGCGCACGCCGGGTATTAGCTAGTTACTTATAAATATAAATTTTGATTATATTTTATCCACATTTAATTGAATAACTAACTTAATAATGATTAAATATATATTTAGAATGGGAATTGAATCATATCCTTAAACAAATTAATAAAATCCAAAATTATTAAAATTAGGGTAAATTTCTGGTTTCAATGATTGTGGTCCAGTTTCCTTTAAACTCAACGTTCCATCTAGTTCTGCGGTAAACATATTCCGTCCACGGCCTTTCTATTATTATTATTATTATTATTATTATTATTATTATTATTATTTATTATTATTACTATCTTCATTTTATGTGTAGATGACTTTGGCGTGGTTTAAAATGTGTGAAGGTTCAATAATTAAAGAGTGACGTGTGCCACTGTTGCATGGTGAAGGGACTTCAGAGAAAGGCGAGGGAATGGCTGCGAGAATTTGAGAGCTTTATAAGAAGATGCCATGAGTTTCTTTCCGTCAACTCGCAACACATTCACATCTGATGGCAGCAAAACTCATCAGCCAACTTCAATAATACAACAGCAACTCGCATGCACAACCTCATCCAAACATTTTCCTCCCTAATAGAAATCAAAATTTAATTTAGCTTTTCAGAGCTCGATACTACCAAGCTGTGTTATTCCTATTTTCAAAGCAGATTACAAGTCACGGAGGAACGTTATTCTTTAAGTATTACGGGGACTCGGCTGTCAAGAATAGTTTAAATGAACTAGTTCATTAGTTCTTTATTCTGACTAAGCACGCATCGCGACCTAAAAGATCTATTGCTCTATGCTACTATATTATACAGGCTGAAAATTATTTAAACCAACAAATTCTGGGAGGTTATAGGTGACACCAAAACAAATGTTTTTCCCTAATGCCATTTTTTCCTATGAGGATTATTTATACCGGTAGAGGACGTATTACGCTCTTCAGTTGTCATGACTGTAACTGCTGTTGATGGTAGGAATTGTTTTGTCCACCAGTGTAGTAGTGAATTGTATCTGTTTACTAATGGAGCGATACACCTGGAGTGAGTACACTGATATGTGTGGGCCGGTGTTGTTGGGGACTGTTTAATTGGGACATATCTCCTACCTAGGCCATTAAATGGCAGGCACTATTACAATTTTCTCGCCAGAGCATTGCCAGAATTTCTGGAAGACGTCCCGCTCCCTACAAGACAACGCATGTGGTTCCAACATGACGGAGCGCCGGCACATTTCAGTTGTCGTGTGCGTCGATTCTTGAACCAACGATTTTCAGAAAAGTTGATTGGCAGAAGTGGTCCTTTGGATTTTTGTGTGGGGAGAAATGCGCAACCTTGTTTACACAACTCCTGTTGCATCAGAAAAGGATGTGGTTGCCCGGATAGTAGCAGCAGCAGAAGCAATTAACGATACTCCTGGAGTTTTTGCCCGTGTTAGACAGAACATGATCCGCCGGTGTAACCTTTGTTTACATGTCAATGGAGGCACTTTTGAATCTCTACTGAAATTTAAGTAATTGTGTTGTGTTAATGTGTTGTCTCTTGGTAATAAAAAATGCAAAAGTATTTGTTGATTTAATTAATTTGCCGCTAGAGAAATCTTCCTCTACCGGTTTAAATAATCCTCATAGGAAAAAATGACATTAGAGAAAAAATATTTGTTTTGGTGTCCCCTACAACCTCCCAGAGTTTGTCGGTTTAAATAATGTTCACTCTGTAGATGAATAGAATGAAGTCTTTAGAGTGTTATTTGAGTTGTAGGTCTCTTTCGGGTCCGGTACACTAGCTTATTCTCTCATAACCCATTCCGCCATTTTTTGATTGGGTCCGTGATGCTAGGAGGGACTACACCCTCCCATTGACCCTTCTTCCCCTTCTTCTTGATCAGGCTTGCAGTCATGAGCTAGCGCCCTGTTAAGTACCCCACTAGATCCCCGCACTCGCATACTTTTTCCCAACATGAGGTGAGGTGAAGAGTGGTTTGAAATGTATGAGTGAGAAATGAAATGACACGGAGGAAAGGAAGAATATTGGTGGAACGAAATTCTGGAAACGGGAGAACTTCGAGAAAATCTACAGAAAACAGTGAGCTAACTGAGAATTTATGACTAATCTATTTTAGTATTGATTTACTTTTAACCCTTGCAATTATTCTAATTATAAACTCTCTACAGATTTCTTTTATTAACCAAACCTTTTTAATTAATAATGAAAAAAAAATAGTAAAAATTGTATTATTTCTATCCCTAACTTCATAAGAACCCGTAGGTTCATGGCCACGCGGACATAAGCTCTCCATACATCCCTGTCCTGAGCTAATGCTTTCCAATCATTCCCTGTATAATCTACTTCTCTCAAATCATAGTTAATGTTATTCTCCCACCTCATTCTTGGTCTACCAACTGGCCGTTATCCCTCTGGCTTTCCTACAAGAAGCTTCCATGCACGTCTTTCACTCCCCATACGCGCAACATGTCCTGCCCATCGCAGTCTACGAGACTTAACTGTTCTTATTATATCTGGCTTCCTATAAAGACCATGTAGTTCATTGTTTTATAGTCTTCTCCATTCACCTGTTTGTTCATCTCTCTTTGGTCCAAAAATTTTCCTAAGTACTTTATTCTCAAATACTCGTAATCTCCTTTCCTCCCTTAAAGTAAGAGTCCATGTTTCGCACCCATATAATATAACTGGTAGAATAATAGTTTTATATATTTTCAGCTAAATGTTTTTGAAAGGAGTTGGGACATCAAAAGTCTCTGCAATGCATAATAGCACGCATTTCCAGAATTGAACCTATGTTTAATTTCTTTGTGCATCTCATTCCTATTTGTGATTATTGTTCCTAGGTATTCGAATTCAGCCACTTCCTCAAAATTTCCCTCATTTGTCATTAGGTGTCCATTTCCATTATATACTGAATTTCTACGTGTGACCATATATTTAGTTTTATTGATATTTACTTCCAGTCCTAATTTCTTAGTTTTACTCAATAGTGTGTGCATGTTGTCCTTTAGTATCTCCTCGCTATCGGCCAGTAGTACTACATCTTCAGCATAAACTAACAGCTTATTAATACCATTCATTTGTAAGCCTTCCTCATTCGCTGAAGATTTAATGGCATGCTCTAGTACAAAATTAAATAGTAGAGGAGATAGTGCATCTCCTTGCTTCAACCCATTATTCTTGGCATCAATGAAAACAAAAATGGTTATTGTGAGTTATCCGTAAAAGATAAACATATGCTCTCACGGACTTTTTTGTAGAGTTTTTTCAGATGTTCAATTCTGTGTACTTTAATGTTGTGTATTTGTTATGGTTTAGGCAGCGTAAGCCATTTAAGCTTAAAAAAAAGGGATTTTTTTTCTCTCCACGTTTTCAGTATAAAGGGTAGTTTTTAAGGGTGTAGAAGTTGAGTATCACAACTCTCTTATAGCCTATGTTCATCCCGGGAATCTCCTGAGCATTTTGCTAAAACCCCATCACAATCGGATCAACGGTATGGCCGCGCATAAAGTACGAACAACCAAACAAACATTATTAGATAGTCAGTTCAACATATGCCCTGAAAGAAGAAACTAAGGAAAAATTGTGTATCGATAAAGAAAGCTTTGCAGTTTGTCTCCGATTGTTTGAACAACCATCCGTTCCTTTTGTAATAATGATATTTTCATTTTGTTAGGAAAAGTATTGCCATATTTTTGTAACTGGTGCAGTACAATATGTCGCTTGTGAATATTGTTACACACGTCTACATAACAGCAAGGCGAACAAACTGGGACGTCTCGAAAAAATATAATAGCAGTTGAATATGAACTGCCAATAATTCAACATCCGGTGTTGGAAATGGCCACTAGGTTGCAGTAGTGAGGTGATTGAAGAGTTTTTTGCATGCCGGCAACTTGAAGAAAAAGATTTGTTTCTGCTATTTAAGGGGGAAAAAGTTTCTTTTTGTCTGACCTGCTTTATCAGACGTCTATATTTTCTTGTTATATCTTAAATCATACGAAACAAAGATCCTAGATTTTAATAATTTATTTTAATATCGCTTCTGTTCTCTCGCTTTAACTTTTAACTCTGGGTTATAAAGATGGCGGAATATTATTTGCTACTATCTAAATTTCAAGCAAAAATTGAATACATTTCAAAAAGCTCTGCAAGAGAGTTATTTTCTATATTTTATTTTTTAATGACATGATTTAGGCCTACTTGACAAATTATATATATATATATATATATATATATATATATATAAATTTCAACTTGATCTTTATGGGAAACGAGATATAACAACAGCAGTTAGTCTTGTAGACTGCGACATCAGGACATGTGGTACGAATGAGGAATGGAAGAGGGACATGAAAACTCCTTATAGGAAAACCAGAGGGAAAGCGCCCTGTAGGAAGCATATTAATGAGGTGGGAGAATAACATTACAAATGATTTGTGGAAAATAAATTATACAGAGGACGATAGCAAAAAAGATAAGGATAGGATTGAATCGAGAGCTTATGTCCGCGCGGTCGTGAAACTCTCCGCACATCCCTATCCTGAGCTAATGTTTTCCAATCATCCCCTATATAATCTACTTCCCTTGAATCATGGTTAATGTAGTTCTCCCGCCTCATTATTGGTCTACCAACTGGGCGTTTTCCCTCTGCTTTTCCTAAAAGAAGCTTCCTTGCCCCTCTTTCGTTCCCCATTCCTGCCACATGTCCTGCCCATATCAATCTACGAGACTTATCTATTCTTATTTTCTGGTTTCCTATAAAGATCATGTAGCTCACTGTTATGTAGTCTTCTCCATTCACCTGTCTGTTCATCTCTATTTGGTTCAAAAATTTCCCTAGGAACTTTATTCTCAAATACTCGTAATCTCTTTTCTTTCCTTAAAGTAAGAGTCCATGTTTCGCACCCATATAAGTTATCCTCTTACCACAATATTGACACTAGGTCACAAGATAACAATCTACTAACAATCCCTCTTCATAGCACTTCCTCTTATTCTACTTCCTTCACAATAGTCTCTGCCCGCTCCTGGAATTTCATTCCTCTAGATATCAAGGGTTGCCGCACACTTGGCACTTTTAAGTCACGCTTATACAGTTACCCGTTTTCTAATAATTAATTTTTCTCTATTTAAATTTATACTATGCCATAAATATTTTTTCTCTTTATTTATATATATTGTACATATTATATATTTAATTCGTTAAATCTAGAGTAAATCAAAATACATTATAAATATTAATTCTATTGTATTTATAACATGTAATCGTTTATGTATATTGTAATTTAGATGTAAAACTATTTTTTTGTATTTTTAAACCTGGTTGTGTGGCAGACAAGGCCTTAAGGCCTTAACTCTGCCAGGCAAAATAAAGCTATTATTATTATTATTATTATTATTATTGTTATTATTATTATTATTATTATTATTATTCTTATTCATCCGGTATCATGGCAGCTGCCGCCGTCTTTCTGTAACCAAACGCCATTCCTCTCTGTCCATCCATTGATCTTCCTCCATTCCTCTGATATTCATAGCTGCTTGTACCCCTTCTATCCAATTTTTCTCCGGTCTTCCTCTCTTCCTCCTTTCCATTGGGATCCATTCTATAACAATTTTTGGCAATCTTTGCTCTGGCATTCTTTTGACATGACCATACCACTGCAATCTTTTCTTTTCTATAATAATGTCTATGATGTCCGGCTCCTCTTGGACACCCATAATTTCCCTTATTTCTTTATTTCGTATTCTATCCATTCTAGATTTTCCAGCTGATCTTCTTAAAACATCAATTTCTGTACTTAAAATTCTTTTCATTTCCCTGGTAGGAATTTGCCAGACTTCAGCACCATATGTTAAAATGCTCTGAATTATGGGTTGATATTATTATTATTATTATTATTATTATTATTATTATTATTATTATTATTATTATTATTATTATTAAGTGGAATAACAACAGTTTTATATATATTCGGTTTTACGGTTTTTGAAAGGCGTTGGGACGACAAGAGTCCCTGTAATACATAATAGCATGCATTTCCAAAATTGACCCTATGTCTTATTTATTTTTGCATCTCATCCCTATTTGTAATTATTATTCGCAGTTATTTGAATTCAGCCATTTTTCCCAAAATTTCCCTCAGTTACCATCAACTGTCCATTTACAGTATATTAATATATTTCTATGAGTACCTTCAATTTTAAAAAAATATTGTTAACAGTGATGTATTTTATTGGACATAGAGTACAATTATTTTTTCCATGCTCTTTGCGACCCCTGTAGGTACAATTTGTTTCACCTCCGAAAAAATTGAAATCTTAGAATGTAAGTTTCAAATATGAGAAGTAAGGTTTCATACTTTGGTTTTAGGAAGGGTTGAAGGGGGAGGTAAAATTTATTACCGTCATAAGGTGATAGTGATACGTGACCTTCAGTATATCAGGAGCTTTCAGAAATAAAAATAAATGAAACCTAGTTGGACGATTTTTGAAGGGGATAAATTTTGGCAAGGGACTGAAAGCTGGGAAGTAGAGGAGAGAAAGAGGAAGGTTTTCCAAGTCTGGAACAGTTTTCTTTCGCCATACTTTTTTCTCCCTATTGGCTTCTAGTTGGTTCGTTCACTCTTTTGGTATATTTCTGTCAGCAAGTTATTACTATCCATCACTCGAGATCTGTAATAAAGAGTGAGCGATGGCCGCTACAGTCCTCCAACAACATGAGTGGACTATTTCACTTCTATACCCCATCACACATTTCATATCATATGTATATATCTGTATTTGTTCACTCCTATAGAGGAACTTCGGGTAATATGGACCTCTGTTTTGAATTTCTTGTTTTTCTTCTTTTAATTAACCCTTAAATTGTCATAAGTAATGCCACGAGTGATTTCCAAATTATCGACAAATTCACGACTCGCGAAGTGAGGAGTGAATTTATCTAGAGAATTTGGAAATCAAGAGTGGCATTTGTTAGGAATATTCAACGAATAAAATTAAGCTGTTTACTCACAAATCATTGTTTAACTATAGTTATTTTAAAATATGTATATATTTAATGTAAACGGCGATGTTTCAAAACAAATCAGAAATGTGAGGTTATGTTCATTCACTGCTGCTTGATCATATTATTTATTGCCAAATAAGATCGCAATATTGTAAGAGTGCAGCCAAGTGGAGAAATAATTAAACATAACAAACTATATATCATAATCAACATTACGGGTTATTCATTTATTTTTTGAGTAAACAACTCAGTAAAATCTAGGAATCTTTTCATTATTTGCTATACTCAATGTATTTATTGGAGAAAAATAATGTTTTGACCTGTTCAGAACATTAAAAAGGAGGAGCTTTCTTTATCACAAAAGTAGGAGCTGATAAAGATAAATCGATAAAGAGCGAGGTGAAATACGACTGTCATTGGTTCTAAAACAACATTCATTGAAACGTGATTGGTCATTCACTAGCATTTGTGGCATGAGTTAAATAGCCAAAATATTTTCTCGTACCAGTTATTTAAATGTTTCGGACCGCAAGGAAAATAAATTCATGTTAAACTGTGTTATTATTATACATTATTGCGTAATTTGACATATATTTAAGTAATTTTTACTCGTTTGTTTTTCTATGGGTCTAAAAACAATATTACACAAATGAAATCAATGTATCCAAGAAGATACATTTTTAATTTAAGGGTAAAGGGATTTGAATTTTGTTTAAGGGGATCCGGAAGGCCAGATGTGACGAAAAAATGCATTTTCATTTTTTATCAATTAAATACTATAAAGATTCCTCTTTAATATGGTATAATTATCTTGCCCGTATCTTGTTTCTAAGTGTGTTTATTATTTGTTTTAAATATTCCCCGCCCCTTTAAAATGTGGGCGTGAGCCGTCAACTCTCTCCCATAGTTAGCATTCATTTTTTCAATATATAAAGAACATTTTCTTCCAAACTATTAAAGCTAGAGACCTGAAATTTTCAGAGCTTCAATATAGCGCTCATATACAATTTTTTACCATATTGATGTTGTGATAGCTCAGTCCGATTGAGGGTCTTTCCACTTTTCAGCGGTTGCCCTTTTCACCAGCCGGCTGCTGGCCCTTCACATCCACATGTGTCAATCACAGAGGTAGATGATCAACAGCCAGTGTAGGGGTGACATGTGGTTAGCATGTCGAGTCCCCAAGCCGTTATAGCTGGTTCCTCAACCTGGAGCCGATACTTATTGTAGCTACCCAATTGCCTCACGATGCTGGGTGGGCACCGGTCCCATACTGGCCGAAACACCATGGAGACTCGAACCAGCGCAAGTCCCGTAGCTCTGCGCCAAGGCTTCCTACCTTAACCGCTCGGCTACGGCGCGGTAATTAAAGAAATTAGGTTGCAAAATACAGTATAAAAAACTGAAAGAAAATATTTAAAAAAAATATTTTTTGATATAAATGCATATCTATATAAATCCTTATAGTAGAAGACTTTACATATGTGAACATTTCCACTGTAAAAATTTCAACTTGATAGGATTAATAGTTCAGGAGAAAATGTTGCTTACATTTAACATTATAAGTAGGCCCATAGGATGTTCCAGGTCCCCTTAATTACAGTGATTATCATTAGTGTTATAACTATGAAATAACATTGTTATTTTATTCAAATATGGAAACATCTTCATAATTTATAAACTTTTTTACATTACAAGAAAGGTCCACTTTAACCTCCATATTCAGGTAGAGTGGACCCCAGAGTCCATCCTAGTCTTTAGACTATTATAAGATTATTTACTCTATTAATGTATACAGACAGGCACAAATTAATCTGAAAGTATTTATGGCTGATCGTAATTAAGAAGCGTTGATATTTATTTAATGTTTTGAAAAATTATTGTTGATTATAATATTCACACGTCATTCAACTGCAGAAAGCGACGGTCTTTGGGTTTAGTGAAATTACAAGGATATCAAATAATATTAATTAAGTGACTGTTTTTTTTACAGATAGCATCCTCATTGTTAAAATATACGTATACCGAATTCCTTTGCAATGTTCAATTAATTTATACAGCCACAATGTCACATAATATCAAACCATACCCTTCAGTATATTCAAATAGCACCTAAATAATACAATATATTTAGAAGTTTTTTCAACATTTGTAATATTCAATAGCAGAAATTAAGAATTGATTCCTAGCTTGAAAAACTTTTAAAGTGGCCATGTTCATAAATATTACAAATAAACCCTTCTTCTCAGAAAGAATGAAAGATACTGGTCTCGAACCCGTCAAAGATGATGAGGGGAAGAAGTTAAAACATTTTCTGTTCGAGGGCAGCACCAATTAAAGAAGATACTAACAGGGTCCACTCAAACAGAAGGGTTCACATTACCCGAACTTCCCTAAACTGATTATGTTGTATAAGTTGTACAATGGGTTTCAAGGCTGCGGGCGTGTTCTCGTTCATAATGACAATAATAATAATAATAATAATAATAATATAATAATAATAATAATAATAATAATAATAAATAATAATAATAATAATAATAATAATAATAATAACAATAATAATAATAACGATAATAATAATAACAATAATAATAACAATAATATTAATAATAATAACGATAATAATAATGATAACAATAATAATATAACAGTAATAATAATAACAATAATAATAATAAAGATAATAATAATAACGATAATAATAACAAATAATAATAATAAACGATAATAATAATAACAATAATAATAACGATAATAATAACGATAATATAATAACAATAATAATAATAACGATAATAATAATAACGATAATAATAATAACAATAATAATAACAATAATAATAATAACGATAATAATAATAACAATAATAATAACAATAATAATAATAACGATAATAATAATAACGATAATAATAATAACGATAATAATAACAATAATAATAATAACGATAATAATAATAATAATAACGATAATAATAATAATAACAATAATAACAATAATAATAACGATAATAATAATAACAATAATAATAATAACGATAATAATAATAACGATAATAATAATAATAACGATAACGATAATAATAATAACGATAATAATAATAACAATAATAATAATAATAATAACGATAATATAAATAATAATAACGATAATAATAATAACAATAATAATAATAACGATAATAATAATAATAACAATAATAATAACGATAATAATAACAATAATAATAATAATGATAATGATTACACACACATATATATATATATATATATATATATATATATCCATCCATAGTAATTCTGCCCGAAGGCAGGTCCTTCACTGCAATCATAGCATTTTCATGCTATATTTGCAGCTTTACTCGGGAATTGTGTAGGTGTGGTAGCTTCCCGTTGCTTTCCACACTGGTGAAGGATGATGATGATAATGATAATGGTAAGGATGCTAATGATAAGGATGATGGCCATATGATCTCGGGGACCGTTTGGGCCTTAAAGTTTTCCTGACATTTGTCTTACAGGTGAGGAAAAAACCCGATAAAAACCTCACCCAGAAAAACTACCCGGACCGGGGATCGAACCCGGGCCCGCTGCGTGACAAGGCAGCACGCTACCTCGAGACCACAGCGGTGGACATATATTATATATTGAAGCAAAATCTTTCACTCAGACTCCTAGATTAAGAAATTAAAATAAATAAATAAATTAGGACGTGTATGATTATAATGTTAAATCTCTATTGGATGAAATATTCATCGCACATATATGAAACGTATATGGGATCAAATCGTGAGAACGCGAGGGATTTGATTTTTATATCATTAAATAAAAATAAATTGAATTAAAGAAGATGATAGGATCCCGAATAAACGATCAGTTAGTAATTACGGAAATCAATTAGCAAGTACATGGTACCGCTATTGTCAAGCGACAGGTACTTGAAGCGGCGATAAAGGAGATATTATTGCATTTAGACCATCTTCTAAAATTGGTAGGATATTAGATCCCACAATCCGTTTTGAGACTCATAGTGGCCAACCTGACGAAGTTGACTCTGAAAAGAAAAGCCATATATGAACCAACAATTGACTATTACAAACACTATTTAACTCATGCCCCAAAATGGGAGTCAATGACCAATCACGTTTCAATGATTTCTGTTTTACAACCAATCAGAGTCGTGTTTCACGAAATATTTTTCAGTGTTATAATTACCATATTAAAGAAAGCCATATATGAACCAACAATTGACTATTACAAAGATAAATACCAACTAGATAGTATAACTGTCACAGGATTTGTGATCGGGGCAAGAGGTACTATACCAGGTTTCTTAGCTAAATTTTTGTATTGTATTGTAAGCCTATGTCTTCCCTTTACAGACATTTAGGCGCTCTCCCCCTACAGGGAAGAATTTGAACCACTAATTTAGTTACACTTGTTTTCGTATAGATGTAATTTTGAGAGGTACGTGGTCAGAGTTCCGCCTCATACTGACATCTAGGAAACCAAGGTAGTACTAGGACGGGAAAATTCTGTAAATTTTGCTTAGAGGCTTTTCATTCAGGCTTAAGGATTTTTTACGAGCCTTAAAATCTTCAGACTTGGGACCCACGGCTTAAAGTCCCTCCCGGAGGACTTGCTCCTTGGATTTTTCCGTCCTAAAAAATCCATCGACCCCGGCCGGGTTTGAACCCGCGATCCTTGGGACCAGAGGCAAGGAGCATAACCACTAGTCCACCGCGGCTAAATTTTGGAATTCCTTAGATTTGGACAGGGTGAATCTTTTTAAAATTGCCATCGCTGCCACTAGAGGATCAATTTCAATTTTAAGAAACCATCTTTACAAAATTTCTACTTTATAGGCTAGTATGTATATTTCAATTACAATTTGAATTTTTTTAATGTATTTACAAAATGTATTTAATCAATTTCGAAAATGAATTGTCTGTATCACTTTGTCCTTGAGGCAATCCTCAAATGAGGAAAGTTGTATATAATAAAAATGTCATCAAACAATTGTGAATTAAAAGTATAAAAAAATGAAGTAGTCATGATACATTGTTGCTTGCAGGCTGAGATTCTGCAGAGATACAAGTCAATGGTACACGCCTCATCTCTCTCCAAGTCTGGATCCGTCCGTCTTGTGTGTCTATATTGGTTGCCGAGAAGCTATGGTTTGCTATAGATTTACAGAGTTGTGTAGCTTATTTCTGCAATTTTGGCTGCAGTTAAGAGGGGAACCGTGAGGTCAGTCCGCAATATACGGTTATCTTCCACTACAATAATTCACCGATATAACTGTTTTTATGACGTTGGAGATGGTACTGCGTATCTCAAGGAGAAATCATTCCAATGAGGGCTATACTTACACACTAAACCCATTACATCCCTTTGATTCTCAAACTTCATCCCTCTTTTCACTTTCCAGGAGGCGGACAAATAAAATTCCAAGACCGAGTTCAATTCTCGAGAAAACTTTTTTCATCTCTCAATACAATAATAATAATAATAATAATAATAATAATAATAATAATAATAATAATAATAGTAATAATAATAGTGATAATTATAATAATTATTATTATATAATTATAATAATTATGATAATAATAATAATAATAATTATTATTATTATTATTATTATTATTACTATTTTATTTATGTACATATTTTTTGTTTACACGTCTATCTGTGCCTAAAATTGATTTTTCTTTTCCACTCGCCTCTATCCATCCACTCCATTTCCTCCAGTCCTCTTGTTCTCATTCCAGTTCTTATTTCTTGCATCCACGAGTTTCGAGGTCTCCCTTAATAATAATAATAATAATAATAATAATAATAATAATAATAATAATAATAATAATAATAATAATAATATTATTATTATTATTACGATTATTATTATTATTATTATTATTATTATTATTATTATTTCACAAATAAGGAAATTAGAAACATAATGGAAGCAGAAGGAAGCATAATTGAAAGATTTCAGGAGAAGGAATTAAAATCGTTAGGGCATATTTTAAGAACGGAAGATGAGCGATGGCCGAAACTACCATATCAATGACAACCGTGCAGAAAGAAGAAAAGAGGGAGACCAAAGTTAACATGGAAGGAAAGCATGAAGATAGTAATGCAAGAAAGAGATCGTGGCTTTGGAGGTTTGGCTTGGGAAGACGGCAGCAGCTGTAAAAACCCTAAGATAGATAATAATAATAATAATAATAATAATAATAATAATAATAATAATGTATTTATTTAGCAGGTTTCACAATGTTTCACAAAATCTTCCTGTCCTGAAATATCTCCTGAAATTCTCCTCCACATCTCTGTCATTCCAATCTCCATCGTTCAATCCTTTTCTCTCATGCTGCTCAAAATTCTACGAATCCACGTTATTTTTGGCCCTCCTCCTCCTGTTCTTCTTCTTCTTCTACCAAGTGACACCCATTATAGTATACTTCTAGGGAATCTGTCTTCTGTCATTCTTTTTACATGACCATACCATTTTAATTGTTCGATATTTTTATGAAACCCACAACTGAAATTTAAACATTAATTTTTTGTTTAATTACATTGTTTATTTTATATATTTTATAAATTCCAGCTGGACGCTTCCAAAAATCCATTTCTGCAGAATTTAATTTACTTATTTTAATTCCCACGTTTCTGCACTTTAGGGAATTTAGGTATCTACGATAAGAAGGGGTTCCAGGTTGAGAAAACCAGCGGTAACGTCTTAGCGACCCGACAAGCTAACCACATGTCTCACCTATACTGCCTGGATGATCGTCGACTTATATGATTAACACGTGTGGATGTAGGCCAAGGCCCTTTTAAACTTATCGCGCCATGGAGTTTTATAGTATTTCCCTATATGTGTCAGGGAGTGACAAAAAGTTAGCTTATCCCCTCTAGACATCTATAATAGAATAGAACATAGCAGATTTATTTAGCCTGGTGGAGTTAAGACCATGTGGCCTTCTCATCCACTCTCCAGGACAAACATATGTTACATTTAAATACAAAAAATTACAATAATAGTACATACTAAACAATTATCTGGTCTTCTTCTTCTTCTTCCTTCGAAGTATTAGGCCAAGGCCTGTTACGATCCTATAGAAAATTTTCTCTCCAGCGTTTCATAGGACGGCCCAGTGATCTCCGACCTCTTGGTATATAATTATAAACAGCTTTGGGGACCCGATTTGAACTCATTCTTTCAAGATGGTGTTTCCAATTTAGTTTAATATATTCCAAAATTGGCGTAGTCTTCAATTCTTTTAAGATATCGGTGTTCCTTTTCCGATCCCATCTGGTGTAACCCGGTGTTGTGCGCATGAATCTCATTTCATAAGCCGTTATTCTGCTTTCATGTTGTCTTTTTAGTGTCCATGCTTCACTACCATAGGTCAACACTGGTCTAGCCAAAGTATTATATAAACGTAATCTGGTGTTTTTTTGTACAAGGAATGGTTTCATAACTTGATTAATAATTCCCAAACTTTTATTATAACTAGTAATTTTTTCAGGGATATCCTTTTCATCCCAGATATCTGGTCAAACTGAACAAAGAAAGTATTTATTTAAAATTACAGCACATTTTTCGGCACACAATTTAAAAAGTATTATTATTATTATTATTATTATTATTATTATTATTATTATTAGTAGTAGTAGTAGTAGTAGTAGTAGTAGTAGTAGTAGTAGTACTAAATCGTCCCTCTAAGAAGAATCGGGCCTCCACGACAGATAGCCACGAAATATACTCTTCATACATGACGCTAAGGCAATAATCATGAAATAAAACTTACCAATAACGTCTCTAAACACATATAAACTGGAACACATCAAACGCAACTTACCTAAAAAAGAAATAAACACAACAATTAGTGAATTTCACAATTCCATTAAGTCTCAAATTGCACTGCTCAGAAAAAAAAAATCAATGCCACCAAGTTGCCATTAAATTTCTGATATTTTCTTCTGGAATGATGTTCTTATAACCCACTTCTGAGGTTAGGGCGCCTGGAAGGCGAGGTTTCACTGCCTCAATAATACGAAAGGTGATGATGATGATGATGATGATGATGATGATGATGATGATGGTAAAGATACGCCAGGAGTGGCCTTGAACTAAATTTAATCTAATGAGCTAAATATAATTTCAAAATTCCAACACCGCTGCCCACTCCTGGAATTTCCTTCCTCAAGATATCAGGAGTTGCCGCACACTTGGCTCTTTTAAGTCACGCTTATGCAGTTACCTGTTGTCTAATAATTAATTTTTCTCTATTTATTTAAATTTATACTATGTCATTAATAATTTTTACATTAAATTCGTTAAATCTAGAGTAAATCAAAATACTTTATAAATATTAATTGTGCTGTATTTATAACAGGTAATTGGTATGGACGTTGAAACAGAAGGATATACAGAGACTTAGATCTGCTGAAATGAGATACCTTCGGAGGACTGCAGGATACACACTACTAGATCACAAAAAAATGAAGACATCTTAGAAGAATTACACATGGAACCTTTAGAAAACAAAATTTCTGATTATAAGTCAAGATGGATGCAACATGTTCATCGAATGGAAGATCACAGGATAACCAAACAAATGTTAAGATATCAACCTGCAGGAAGAAGAAGACCAGGACGTCCACTAAAAACATTTCTGGGTGGTGTTTCTCTTGAGGCCGAAACAGGTCAACAAATTGCCTAAATTCGTGAATGTACTATGATGATGATGATGATGATCATCATCATCATCATGTAATTGTTTATGTTTATGATAATGTAGATTAAGACTATTTTTTGTATTCTTTAAAACCTGGTTGATTGGCAGACAAGGCCTTAAGGCCTTTACTCTGCCAGGTAAAATAAATAAAACCATTATTATTATTATTATTATTATTATTATTATTATTATTATTATTATTATTATTATTATTAACTCCACGAGCGACTATAGTTTCCGAGGCCACATATGGGCAATACATTGGGATTATAGGCCACACACGGCCTTACTTGAACTATCTATATTATTTTGATACTAAATTTTAGAGAAATTCAGTTTTTTTAACTGTAAATAAAAGAGTTAACCAGAAATAAAATTTGTGGCTTTAGGGAATTAATTTAAGTGATTGTTTGAGGACGAAAATCATTGTTTGGAAAGTGATCAGTACGTGAGATTGATTGAGTGATGAACTGCGGGGAGGAGAGTACATGATGGAGCAGATAACTTAATTGAGCGAATAACTGAGATCACTGAATGAGAAAATGGACATGAACCCCCCTGACAGCGCGTGTTTCCTAGTTGTAAGGGGCTTACTTTCGCTATCCACTTGCATTTACACACCTATGCATACTTCTCTTCTTCTTCCTTCCAAGTATTAGGCCAAGGCCTGTTACGATCCTATAGAACATTTTCCCTCCAGCGTTTCATAGGACGGCCCAAAGATCTTCGTCCTCTTGGTGGACATTGGCATCTTTTAAAAGAAATCTAAATTTATATTTGCTCTAAACTCGACTTCATTATTATCCAGTGTAAGATATATATATATATATATATATATATATATATATATATTAATTGGTGTTTCCCGTATAATGTATCATATTTATATTATTATTAATATTAATATTATTATTATTATTATTATCGTATCATTATTGTTATTACCCTATAAAATGTTGTTTGTACATGAAATTTACATTGCTACATTTATTGTATATTTAACTGTTTATAATTAGTATAGTGTATATCTATATTTGTCAAATATTTATTTGTATTTGTGCTGGTTGAGTGGAAGAGAGGGCCTTATGGCCTTAACTCTGCCAGAATAAATAAAATATTATTATTATTATTATTATTATTATTATTATTATTATTATTATTATTATTATTATTATTATTATTATTATTATTATTATATAATTATTAGGGCAAGGCATTTAATGATCTATAAATCAGTAAAAAATGTTAAATAAAAATGCATTTATGACCTAAAAAATACAAAAAATGACCAATAAAATAAAAAAAGTGACGAATAAGAAGTTAAGAATTACCAATAAAAATACTATTTACTAGATTAAGTACTCACTTGATTACTAAATTACATAAAATTTAACTTAACATCAAAATGTTAAAAGAAAAGTATTAAAAAATACATATTATAGAGTACCTTTTATTGCAGAAAATCCATTTCAATTACACAGTGCACTTTTACAACAATTTTGAATTGCAGTTAACAATCAAAATAGGGGTAGAAGCTGACATAAGCTCTAAGAAATTGAATAAAATTCCTAGAAGTGGGCAAGTTCATTAAACACATACTTGGAAAATAGGGGTAGTAGTTAGCAAAGCATCTACTTAATTCCAAGAAATTGTATTAACAAGGAAAAATACTGAATTATAATAAAAATAACAAATCAAATACAAATAATGTCACAGCTTTCCGGAAAAGTGTAAAAAATGCTCAAAATGACCCAAAAAGTGCCAAAAAATGACATTTCTAGAGAAGTTAAGAAGATGCAAAAAAATGCCCTAACGAATTGCTCTTATTTAATCCGTTTTTTAATGTCATACATTTTCATATATGCAAGCAATGTTTCAACTTTCATAAGAAAAAGATGCAAAATCATTAATTGCCTTGCCCTAATAATTTGCAAGCTTTGGGGAACCGATTTGATCTCATTCTATCAAGATGGTGTTTCCAATTTAGTTGGTACTGGTTAATATATTCCAAAATTGGCGTAGTCTTCAATTTTTTAAAGATATATGTGTTCCTTTTCCGATCCCATCTGGTGTAACCCGCTGTTCTGCGCATGAGTATCATTTCACAAGCCGTTATTCTGCTTTCATGTTGTCTTTTTAGTGTCCATGCTTCACTACCATAGGTCAACACTGGTCTAGCCAAAGTGTTATATAAACGTAATCTGGTGTTTTTTTTGTACAAGGGATGGTTTCATAACTTGATTAATAATTCCCAAAATTTTATTATAACTAGTAATTTTTTCAGGGATATCCTTTTCATTCCAGATAGAGAGATAATATCCAAGATATTAAAATTGATTAGATCTCTCTAAAATTTTATTCTGGAGACAGATTTTGCTTTGTATGGGGTGTTACTTCTAAGCGTAAAAAAACACTGAAGAGTCAAGATCGACTGACAAGTTTGCTGTTACTAGATCAGCAGATGACAGTAATATATCACATTTTACTTATTTGTATTACTTAGAAGCCCCAATTTATGTTTTATATTGGTTTTCATAGAGGAACTTCGAGTAATGTGGACTCCTCTTTTGAATGTGTTGTTTTTCTTCTTTTAATTAAGTGATTTGAATTTTGTTTAATTACAGTGATTATCATTAGTGTTGTAACTATGAAATAGCATTGTTATTTTATTCAAATATGGAAACATCTTCATAGTTTATGAACTTTTTTACATTACAAGAAAGGTCCACTTTAACCTCCATATTCGGGTAAAGTGGACCCCAGAGCCCATCCTAGTCTTTAGACTATTTTTTAAGTTTATTTACTCTATTAATTTATACAGACAGGCACAAATTATTCTGAAAATATGTATGGCTAATCGTAATTGAAAAAGTTGATATTTATTTAATATTTTCAAAAAGTATCGTTGATTATAACATTCACACGTCATTCATCTGCAGACAGCGACGGTCTTTGGGTTTAGATAAAATTACAAGGATATTAATTAAAATTAATTAAGTGTATGACGTTTACATATAGCAACCTTATTGATAAAATATACGTATTCATGTAAAGTGGACCCAGGCCCACTTTAACCGCCTCCTGGAGGGTCTATATTAAACGAATTCTTTTTTATGTTTCATTGCTTTATACAGCCGCCATGTCACATAATATGAAACCAAACCCGTCGGTATATTAAAACAACATGAATGTGGCCTAAACAGGTGTTAGATTGAATGGTACCAGGCAGAAGGAAGAAGTGGAGAAATAGAAGAACACGGTATGAGGGAATATATGATGCCATGATGAAGAGGAGAATGAAAGGGGGACAATGGGAAGACAGGGATATCTGAAAAGCAGGAATCAAGGGCGAACTGTTGTAAAGTGGAAAGCCTGTATTAAGTATTAAGTAAGTATTATTATTATTATTATTATTATTTATTATTATTATTATTATTATTATTATTATTATTATTATTAGTAGTAGTAGTAGTAGTAGTAGTAGAGGAAGTTCATGGTGTGACCACTAATGGGAGTAACAGACGAATAGATATTATTGTATTTAGACCATCTCCTAAAATTGGTATGATATTAGATCTCACAATTCGTTTTGAGACTCATAGTGGCCAACCTGAGGAAGTTGACTCTGAAAAGAAAGCCATATATGAGCCAACAATTCACTATTACAAAGATAAATACCAACTAGATAGTATAACTGTCACAGGATTGATGATCGGGGCAGGAGGTACTATACCAGCATTCCTAGCCAAATTTTGGAATTCCTTGGATTTGGACAGGGTGTTCTTTCTAAAATTGCCATCGCTGCCATTAGAGGATCAATTTCAATTTTAAGAAACCATTTTTTACAAAATTTCTACTTTGTAGTATGTATACTTCAATTAGGCCTACAATTTGAATTTTTTTAATACATTTATAAAATGTATTTCATAAATTCAAAAATTAATTGTCTGTATCACTTTGTCCTTGAGGCAATCCTCTAATGAGGAAAGTTGTATATAATAAAAATATTATTATTATTATTATTATTATTATTATTATTATTATTATTATTATTATTATTATTATTATTATTATTATTATTATTATCACTATTATTATTATCATGTAATTAATGTATGTACAAATTTTCAGTTCTATGCGAATTATTCCGTAGTTTAAACTTTTTTTTGTCTATTTTGACTGGACTATTGTGGCGGAATGATGATACGCAATGTATGCACGCGCTGAAGGACATGGGGCGCAATCGCACAGTTGAGGAATTTGACAGTGACTTCAACAAGCTTAACTAGCATGCATTATACATTCATCAACCAAATTGACGGAGTACCGTCTCTATCCGCTTATATGCAAACACACTGCCAGCCTAATCGTTTTATCTCGGGCTTGCAGACACCCACAACTCAACATTCCTGGTTCGATCCCCGTGTTCGCTGCAAATACAACTATTTCATTTTAAATTTTATCAATCTAATGCATCTGTCATGTGGCATTATCTCGCCCCATTATTAGAAATAATAACAATACAACCTACAACGCAATTATCCTTTATACAGGGTGTGATTAAATAACTATCTCACGAAGGGATTATGGAACTAACTAATTAACTAGCTCATTGGCACTATGGCACCTGTGGTTCATGGCCGCGCGGACATAAGCTCTCCACACATCCCTATCCTGAGCTAAAGTTTTCTTTCATCCTCTGTATAATCTACTTCCCTCAAATCATAGTTAATGCTATTCTCCCACCTCATTCTTGGTCTACCAACTGGGCGTTTTTTCCTCTGGTTTTCATACAAGAAGCTTCCACTGCTCTCTTTCATCTTCCTTTCGTGCCACTTGCCCTGCCCAGTAGACTACAGCCTATGAGAACTTAAACAACATAACGTTACACTCGTAAATTAATATATATCCTAGGTTCATATTTAGGGCCATATGTATTAAACAGTCCACCGCTGTGGTCTCGTGGTAGCGTGCTGTCTTGTCACGCAGCGGGCCCAGGTTCGATCCCCGGTCAGGGCAGTTTTTCTGGGCGAGGTTTTTATCGGGGTTTTTCCTCACCTGTAAGACAAATGTCAGGAAAACTTTAAGGCCCAAACGGTCCCCGAAATCATATGGCCATCATCATCATCCTTATCATTATCACTATCATCCTTATCATCATCATCCTTCACCGGTGTGGAAAGCAACGGGAAGCTACCACACCTATAATTCCCTAGTAAAGCTGCAAGCATTGCTGAAAATGCTATGATTGCAGTGAAGGACCTGCCTTCGGGCAGAATTACTATGGATGGATGTATTAAACATAATAAAATCATATTTGAAGAGAAAAATAATACGCTCAGACCGGGACTTGAACCCGGGACCCTTGGTTCTCTAGACCAAGTGCTCTACCACCTGAGCTACCTGAGCAAGTACCGATCTAAACGCAAATCTTTCTCTATATACATTGTAATTCCCGTCCACCAAATGCTATGAAGCCATGCTTCTATCTTGCAATTGGCGGCTCCTTTTATTAAGAAGACATATTTGGGAATCATACATTACAGCCAGTGCGGCTTTTTCCATGTTTTTATTATTGATTTCGTACATCTCAATGATGGATAAATCATATTTGAAGAGAAAAATAATACGCTCAGACCGGGACTTGAACCCGGGACCCTTGGTTCTCTAGACCAAGTTTAGATCGGTACTTGCTCAGGTAGCTCAGTTGGTAGAGCACTTGGTCTAGAGAACCAAGGGTCCCGGGTTCAATTCCCGGTCTGAGCGTATTATTTTTCTCTTCAAATATGATTTATCCATCATTGAGATGTACGAAATCAATAATAAAAAAAAATAATAAAATCAAATTAAAATATATAAACTAACTAACTCACTGGCACTATCGAACCCTTTGGACATAAGCTGTCGATATATCCGTATTCTCAGCTGTTTCCCAATTATCCTCTGTATATTCTACTACCATAAAATCGTGGTTAATATTATACTCCCACTTCATTGTTCGGCATATGTACAGCATGTATTGATCGTGGTAATTTTCGGTATCTAAACTGCCTGCTGACGGATGCCCTAGAAGGAATGATCAATGGAAAGAAAGTTAGAGGCAGAAAATACACCAGATGATAGACAATATTAAAATAAATGGTTTGTATGCAAATACAAAAAGGAAGGCTGAGTTAAGGAAAGAGTGGAGAATGCTGAGTTTGCAGTGAAAGACCTGCTCTTGGGCAGAACACTATGAAAAAAAACTATATAGGATAGGTGAAGATCTTTTTTACACGCTTTATATTAGCTTGACCTGTATCTATCTATCTATCCATGTAACTGAATCTTTCAACACGATTTTCACCCACATAAAATAATTGGATTGACTTGAAATTTTGTATACTTGTAAAGGACCCGTGACAATATAATAATTTCACATTTATTTTTTTAAATCCTGTCCAGAATCATCAGAAAATCAAAAAAAGTATCTTTGTATTTATGTAACGGAATCTTTGAACACGATTTTGATCCACTTAGAAACATAGGTTAGACTTGAAACTTTGTATACTTGTAAAGGACCCGTGAAAATATAATAAGTTCATATTTATTTTAAGAAATATTTTCACAAAAAACCTCAACAGCATCATTCCTGCGGAATCTGATAATAACTCTATTAAGAATTTTAGTCAAATGGCTGCACATGATTGGATCGGATAAACAATGAAGTTATAAGAACAGAGTTAAATATATATCCATTGAATGAAAAAAATCAGATAATATAGAGAGAAATGGTTTACACATGTGGAAATAATTAAATGTAACAAGATTACCAAGAGCAGCATTCAACTACAAGCCAAGAGGTTCAAGGAATGTTGGAAGGCTAGTGAAAAGATGGACAGAACAACTGTGAGGCGGAATAGGCAATCTTTGCCTAGCCCGTGAAGTGAAGAAGAAGAAGAAGAAGAGAATTTTAGTTAAAAGAGAAGTCTAAATAATCTGGAATCGATCTGAGAACAATTGACTAACATTCTCTTTCATCCCCTTGTAAAAAGAAGAAAAAAAAGCAAGGCAGAAGCAAACCATCAGGGAATCCATAAAGTAAGGGCTGTTCCTCCCATTGTCTTCAGTAGAAAATGGAAAATTATGTTTTCCGTAATAATTTTTGTTAGCCATAAATTCTCATCATCGAGCGAAGACTAGAGCAAGGCTATACTGCTTCCCTCTATGGGAGAAAACACTAAGTGGTGCGGTCTATATTTTGACACACATTAGACTGTACGACATCATGGCATATACTTCGGTTAATATTTAACACAGCAATAAACTAGCTAGTAAGCCGAACCACGTAATGGGGTAGTAAAAGTTTTCCGCGTAGAATTTATCAATTTTTTTTCTCCCTCTCTCTTGTCCCTTTTAATGTCTCGTTTTCATTATATCCCTAGCATCCATTATAAATCTTGATTGTACAGTTAAACCATTTGATAATTACTGTAACATTTCCTCAAGCTGCATTCAAACACTGTAGTTAAAATACTCGACGAAACCGCTGCTTTATCCCGAAGTCATTACTTAAAATGTATTTAAATTTACGCTATAAAGGTAACTCTGAAATAGTCTTCAAGATATAAAAGTTAAAGCGAAAAGTATGCCCATGAAATATGCTTATAAAATAATATAATAATAATATTGCCACTTAATTCTCAGGTTATTGTTATGAGAAAGTAAAAATTAACTTTTCTTCTCTCCAGGTAGTCTTAATTTTCAGAGATAATAAAACTTGATGTGTAGTTCACTTAATGAGGATTTAGATAGGTCAAATGAACTGCTATAAAGATCTTTATACTGACGATACGTTTTAAAATTTGATGTTTAACGAAAGCACATTTAAGAGATGTCGCTCATGAAGAGGGATAATAAGAAAATCTTAATTTAAAAACGTACCTCTGATTGTGGGGGCACGCCGTAGCGTAGTGGTTAAGGCACTGAGCTACAAGCCGGAAGGTCGAGGGTTCAAGTCCCGGTGGGGTCAGGATTTTTAAACTGACCCAAACCTTCTGGCGGCACTATGGCCCTGGGGTCGACTCAGCCTCTAACGGAAATGAGTACCAGACGCTTGTTCTGGGGGTAAAGGCGGCCGTCACGCAGGGCTGACAACCCGGCTGACATCAAGTGCCGATTGTCCAGAAATAGTGGGAGCCTTAACCTCCTACTGCCCCAAGGGCCTCCTGAGGCCTGTAGTGGGATTACTTTACTTTACCTCTGATTGTAATTACTTGTCATTAATAATAATAATAATAATAATAATAATAATAATTTTTTATTATTCCGGCTTTTACAATGAATATACATTTCTCCGGTACCCATGTTCACAGTTAACTACACATTTGTTTCAACACATTTTTCCATTCTTGTCTGTTCATCCATATATCTTCTTCTATTTCCCATTCCCTCTTAGTTTCATTGATTCCCTGAACCCACGTAATATTTGGTCTACCCTTCTTTTTCCTTCCCTGTGGTACCCAATCCATGATTACCTTAGGTAGTCTTCCTTCTTCCATCCTTCTAATGTGCCCGTTAATATTTTCATCAATAGGTTCCCAGTCTGTAACATACTTTTTGTATTTATTCTTCATGAGTATGGCAACTCCCCGTTGTGCCCTTTGATGTTTTTTATCCCACTATAATATAATAATAAAAATAATAATAATAATAATGTTTTATTTATTCTGGCAGAGTTAAGGCCATGAGGCCTTCTCTTCCACTCAACTAGCACAAATACAAATAAATATTTGACAAATATAGATATACACTATACTAATTATAAACAGTTAAAGATACATTAAAGGTCAGTTTCACCAAGAGAGGTAACTGTATTACGCCAGTTTTCCCCATGCATAATGCATAGCTTAAACAGGCGTTATATATTAGGCTACCTCTCTTGGTGAAACTAGCCCTAAATGTAATAATGTAAATTCAATGTATACAAACAACATTTTATACGATAATAACAATAATAATACTTACGATAATAATAACATCATCATCATCATAGTACATTCACGAATTTAGGCCATTTGTTGACCTGTTTCGGCCTCAAGAGAAACACCATCCAGAAGTCTTTTGAGTGGACGTCCTGGTCTTTTTCTTCCTGCAGGTTGATATCTTAACAATTGTTTAGGTATTCTGTGATCTTCCATTCGATGAACATGTTGCATCCATCTTGACTTATAATCAGAAATTTTGTTTTCTAAAGGTTCCATGTGTAATTCTTCTAAGATGTCTTCATTTTTTTTGTGATCTAGTGGTGTGTATCCTGCAGTCCTCCGAAGATATCTCATTTCAGCAGATCTAAGTCTCTGTATATCCTTCTGTTTCAACGTCCATACTTCGCTACCATACAAAAGAGTTGGAAGAGCCAGTGTTTTATACACTTTCAGTATTGAATGCTTTTGGACTAACTGTGGCTTGAAGATAGAATTTATTAACCCTAAAATTCTTAAAAATTTAGATATTTTTGCATTTACATCCTTTTCTTCTTCATATGAGATATTTCATCCTAGATATGTAAAATTATTCACCTGCTCCAAAATTTTATTGTCCAGTACAATTTTACTTCTGACAGGATCTACACCTTGAAATGCCATAATTTTTGTCTTTTCTGTAGATATCTTTAATCCATATAATAATAACAATAATAAAATAATATAATAATAATGATGATAATAATAATAATAAGTATTATTATTATTATTGTTATTATTATTATTATTGTTATTATTATTATTATTATTATTATTATTATTATTATTATTATTATTATTATTATTATTATTATTATTATTATTATTATTATTATTATTATTATTATTATTATAGTATAAGTGTGATGAATTATACGAGAAACACCAATTAATATATGTACCTTACACTGGGTAATGATGAAGTCGAGGTTAGAACAAATATACATTTAGATTTATTTTAAATGATGCCAATGTCCGACTAATACCCGGTGTGCGCTGCTATGCCTAAATAAATGAAAATTAATGTGTT
>JASPKZ010001204.1:2355000-2555000 GCA_030220185.1 Diploptera punctata | reverse complement strand
TGGTCAACAAAAAAAAATCATCTCCAACACATATAGAATAAAACTAGAGTTATCAACAAAAAGAAAATAATTTTACCATCAAAAGCGTGGGGTGCTCTATACAAATTAATATATTTGATAATAGACAGATATTGGTAAAAGTAAATTCTCTAAGAAGAAATGTAAAAATCAAAAAGCACCCCACGCTTTTGATGGTAAAATTATTTTCTTTTTGTTGATAACTCTTGTTTTATTCTACATGTGTTGGAGATGATTTTTTTTGTTGACCACTTTAATTTTATCCCAAGCGTGTTGGAAATTAAATTTATTTTTCATTTTTTAGTTCGGTTTTCTAATAAAGCGTGTTGATTTAGTTTTTTAAAACTATTATTTATTATTTATTTTTTAGTTTTAATATTTTACAGAATAAGATTAAAATGTAAATATCTTTAAATTCGATACTATTGTAGTATGAGCTAAAAAATTCCTTTCAGCCGGATTTGAACCAGCAATCTATGGATTACTGAAATTATATTCCACTAGAGTTCACTGCTCTACCAACTGAGCACTTACAACGATTGACTAAAAATTCGACAAGTCCGCAACCTATTATACCAGTTTTCATTTTTTTGATTTTCTGATGATTCTGGCCATGATTTTAGAAACAAGATATGAAATTATTGTATTGTCACGGGTCCTTTACAAGTATACAAAGTTTCAAATCGATCCAATGTTTGTAAGTGGGTGAAAATCGTGTTCAAAGATTTCGTTACATAGATGCAAAGACACATTTTTTTCTGATGATTCTGGCCAGGAGTTTAGAAAAAAATGAAATTATTGTATTGTCACGGGTCCTTTACAAGTATACAAAGTTTCAAGTCGATCCAATATTTCTAAGTGGGTAAAAATCGCGTTGATATATTCCGTTACATAGACTATTTAACTCATGCCCCAAATGGGAGTCAATGACCAATCACGTTTCAATGATTTCTGTTTTACAACCAATCAGAATCGTGTTTCACCAAATATTTATCAGTGTTATGATTACCATATTAAAGAAAGCTCCTCCTTACAATATTGCGTTCCTTTGGCAATAAATAGTATGATCTGGTTGCAGTGATAAACAAATGAAGCAGTAGAAGCGTACCTATCGTTTCTCATTTGTTTTCAAACATCGCCATTTACATTAAATATATAAATATTTTAAAATAACTATAGTTAAATAATGATTTGTGAGTAAACAGCTTAATTTTATTCGTTAAATAGTCCTAACAAATGCCACTCTTGATTTCCAAATTCTCTAGATAAATTCACTCCTCACTTCGTGAGTCGTGAATTTATCGATAATTTGGAAATCACTCGTGGCATTACTTATGATAAATAGATAGATACAGGTCAAGCTAATATAAAGCGTGTAAAAAGAAAAATCAGTGGCGTAACTAGGCCTTATGTCCCCCACAGTTTAGGCACTCAAAATGAAAACTTTTTGGAAATCGATTGTTAAATCTTCATATTAAGTATTTTGTATATCAGAAACTAGCTAATACCTGGCGTGCGCAGCTAGGCCGAAAATAAATTGAATGCGTTTTTATGGTTAGTGGAATAAGTAAAAAAATAATTATACATTTATAAACGAACTAACTAACTCACTGGCTCTATCATAGTTTTAACCACTTGAAGTTTTTGAACATAAATTAAATTTAGTAGAGGACAGCTGCTATATCAAATACTTATTTTAATTTTTTAACATTTTATATTAATGATCTCTGATAAACATAAAATTGAGACATAATAAACGAGATTTCTGAGATCCGTTACAGGTTATCTTTAACCCTTAAATTATCAATACAACTAACTGACTGGATAAGGCGAAGTCTAGCTTCACCCAGTGTGCTGCGTACGTTAGAACCCACTAGGGCTCTTTGGCAGCTAAGTTAATAGTGGCTATCATTACGGGGTTGTAGTTCACTTAACCCGAGCCTATTTGGCGACGCTAGCGTTTGTGTGCAAATGGTGATGAAATTTGGACAGAGATAGGGATGTGATGACCTGAAGCAGGACATCAGAAACCACATTGCTTTCAAGCCGAGAGTCGGAAATCCAGCACTGTGGAATGAGCCACGCTACTCCAGGTGAGAGCACATCGCCAAATCTCTGGCTGGATTTAATGAGGAGTAAATCGGATGAATATGTTTCTATGTACAGCACGCCACTGGGGCAAGCGTCCAATACTGCGTACCATAAAATTTGTATGCAAAGATGTAAATTTGTGCATCTTGCTTACATTTTCAGTTATCATGGCATCAATATGGGGAAGTTGCGCTACGTTGTGTAGGTCTGTCATCCTTGTGAAACGCGGTGCTTGAAAAATTATTTTCAAACACTTATTCTGTATAATTTGTATTCTTCGTTTATGCTGTTTTGCGAGGATGCTCCAGGCCTCACATCCGTACAGTAGCATGCTGCGGATCACGCTTTTATACAGTAAAAGCTTGATCTTACGTGACAATGTATTCGACCTGAAAAATGGGTATAAAATTTCAATTGCTGCATTTGCTTTATGTTGTAGAATATGAATTTTGAACGTAAGCTTGGGGTCCAGATGGACCCCAAGATACTTCACTGAAGGTTCTAGGCGAAGATTTTGAGTTCCCAAGGTTAGTTGGATGGGTGACCGTCTGGTTGATTTAGTGAAAAGGATCGCCTGGGTTTTTGTCGTGTTTATCTTTATGTTCCATAACTGGAACCAAATATAGATACGGTTGAGAGCGGTTTGGAATACATGGATTCGATTAGGAAGAGATTTGAAGGTAGTCTGGTAAAAGAAACAGGTATCATCGGCGAATGATGCGGTATGGATGTAGGTATCAATACAATATTTTCTCGTGCCAGTTATGTAAAAGTTCCGGACCGCAAGGAAAATAAATTCATGTTAAACTGTGTTATTATTACACATTATTGCGTAATTTGACATAAATTTAAGTAATTTTGACTCGTTTGTCTTTCTGTTGATCTAAAAACAATATTAAATAAATGAAATCAATGTATCCAATAAGATACATTTTTAATTTAAGGGTTCAGAGCTCAAAAGACAAGTCAAAGATATCAGAGATGAATTACCTTGACGTGGTGGTGGGGCTTGTGAGTCCCAATGACTCCATGAGCTACACAGGTGGTAGTGTAACTACCATCACGGCCTCCCTTGCCTGGCAGGTCATGGAAGAAGGTCCAGACTAAAAGAGATACCCATCGAAGGAGAAGGGCTAGTAACTCACTTCCAAGATGTAAAATTATCAATTACTCAAGGAAACAATCACGAAGTAAGGCGGACTGATGAATTGGAACAAACTAGCAAATTTAAAATCATTACAGCAAAATATAACATGAAAATCTCAACAAATAAAACCAAATCAATGGCAATATTCAAGGACCCAGGACGTGTTAAATTAGAAATAGAAAGGAAAAGTATAGATAAAGTCATGAAATTCAAATATTTAGGAGTAGCAATCAATAGCAGCAACATAATAACAGATGAAATCCTCCATCAAGCAAATAATGCATACAAAATATCGGGATGTTTAAACAATACTGTTTGGAAAAATAAAAATTTAAGAATAGATACAAAAGTAAGAATTTACAAATCTGTCATAAGACCAGTTCTAACATATGGTTGTGAATGCCGAACAGAAACTCAAAAAACAAAACAAATCAATGAAACAACCGAAATGAAAGTTTTAAGGAAAATCGTAGGAAAATCGCTGAGAGAGAAAATTCGCAGCTCTGTTATTAGAGAAGAATGTGAAATTAAACCTATAAACCTCTGGATAAATGATTGAAGACTAAACTGGAACGATCACATAGATAGAATGCAGAACGATAGATTAGTGAAGAAAGTACGTGGCTGGACACTTCAGCAGAAAAGGCATTAGGAAGACCACAACTACGATGGAAGGACGTCACCATACCCCGGACCTGTAGTGAATGAACACGCAACAAGCTGCCAGCTTTCATGCGTAGAGGAAGAAGAAGAAGAAGAAGAAGAAGAAATACAAATATATAATATAAACGAGAGAATATACTGAAAACAGTGTAATTGGTTTGAAAATGTACAAAGAATGCCAAATAATCGTTTAACAAAACAGATGCTTCATTATAGACCTCAAGGCCGAAGAAATGTAGGAAGACCAAAACGACTTGGAAGGACGACTGGTAGCATACTGTGCATCGGTGAGCGGAACGGGCCAGCAGGCCCATACCTTGAAGATGATGATGTTGGTAACGATGATTATGAACTTGATGGCTATATGATGTTCAGCTACCATTTTGGCCATGAACATTCCAACATTTGTCTTGCTGAGGAAACCCTCCTCCAAAAAAATCATCATACATATATTTAACATTTTCAAATACTGTTATTTTAACACAGTTCCAATAATGGATAATATTATAATGATATTGTGGAAAGAAAGGGTTGCAAAAGATAGTGAAGTGCATTCTATATAACCTCTTACTTACTTTCTTACTCACTGGCACTATCGAACCCGTAGGTTGATGGCCGCGCGGACATAAGCTCTCCATACATCCCTATCCTGAGCTAATGCTTTCCAATCATTCCCTGTATAATCTACTTCCCTCAAATCATAGTTAATGTTGTTCTCCCACCTCATTCTTGGTCTATCAACTGCGCGTTTTCCTTCCGGCTTTCCTACAAGAAGTTTCCAGGCACGTCTTTCATTCCCCATACGTGCAACATGTCCTGCCCATCGCAGTCTACGAGACTTAACTGTTCTTATTATATCTGGCTTCCTATAAAGACCATGTAGTTCATTGTTGTGTAGTCTTCTCCATGCACTTGTCTGTTCATCTCTCTTTGGTCCGAAAATTTTCCTAAGTACTTTATTCTCAAATACTTGTAATCTCCTTTCCTCCCTTAAAGTAAGAGTCCATGTTTCGCACCCATATAATATAACTGGTAGAATAATAATTTTATATATTTTCAGTTTAACGTTTTTTGAAAGGAGTTGGGACATCAAAAGTCTCTGCAATGCATAATAGCAAGCATTTCCAGAATTGAGCCTATGTTTAATTTCTTTGTGCATCTCATTCCTATTTGTGATTATTGTTCCTAGGTATTTGAATTCAGCCACTTCCTCAAAATTTCCCTCATTTGTCATTAGCTGTCCATTTCCATTATATACTGAATTTCTACGTGTGACCATATATTTAGTTTTACTGATATACACTTCCAATCCTAATTTCTTAGTGTTACTCAATAGTGTGTGCGTGTTGGCCTTTAGTATCTCCTCGCTATCGGTCAGTAGTACTACATCATCAGCGTAAACTAACAGCTTATTTATACCATTCAGTTGTAAGCCTTCTTCATTCTTTAAAGATTTATTCTATATAACCTCTCCTATCTAAATCCCAGCCCCACCTGCTCGTGGTGCAACCTGCCTAAAACAAGCGGGGCTCTGGGGACCGAGTCACGGCGGTATAACCGTTCCATCAAGATACAGAGTAAATGCGGTATCATAATCGCGCCTGTCCAGGGGACTAAGGTGGCAACCCCACCACTGGACTTGCTCACTTCAGGCCAGTAATCTGTTGTGAGGACTAACGTTACCAAAAAGTCTCAAAGAAGATGTAAAAGGACTGCTCTAAATGATGATGACCCAAGCTTGTTAATGAACAAAGACTAACTGCGGCAGAAATGAAACTTATGAGACGTACTGCGGGCTACTCAAGGACAGACCATAAAAGGAATTCTGAGATTCTCAAAGAATTACACACAGAATCAGTCATGGAATATGTACAAAAATACAGAAACAACTGGAAATCTCACGTGCGAAGAATGAGCAGAACAAGAATACCACGTCAGATCTTAAATTACCAGCCACCAGGCAAGTTGGGCAGACCCTTCAAACGTTGGATTGAGACAGTAACAGACCACTAGGTCTATCATATGAAAGGAGGAAGAAGAAGTGGAAAGAAAAATTAATGTCTGAACCAGGAATCGAACCGTGGACCTCTCGTTCTCCGTACGAGTGTGCAGCCCACTACACCATTCTACATATGGTACAAACATTAACAATTCTTTTCACATATACAAATCTATAATTCTCGTTTCGTCCGCTACCACGTAGGTGTCACTACCAACGCCAACGGCCAGCTTCATGTAGAAGTATCTATGTTTGAGAATTTTACACCACCACTTTTATAAGCAGTAATCGATGCTATTTAACATGTTCGATACTGTTATTTTAACACAGTTCCAATAATGGATCATATTATAATATTATAATGATATTGTGGAAAAAAATTAATGTCTGAACCAGGAATCGAACCGTTGAACTCTAGTTTTCCAGACTAGTGTGCCTGACAGCGGATGAAACGAGAATTATAGATTTGTATATGTGGAAAGAATTATCAATGTTTGTGCCAAGTCTCGAATGGTGTAGTGGACTGCACAGTAGTCTGGAGAACCAAGTGGTCCACGGTTCGATTCCTGGTTCTGACATTAATTTTTCTTTTCACAATATCATTATAGTATCATACAGATAACTTGACACAATAGGAGATGGAACCCGGGTCTGCTGCAAACGAGGAAGAGACGTTACACCGAGACCACAAATACAATTGAAATGTCATGGTTTCATTTCAGAATTGAGGAGGGAAAAGAAACTTTTCACTTTTGGAAAAATATATGGATGAGTTTTCTTTAGAAATCTTATGCAATGAACCATAAGATTCACTTATATCAAGGATTCTACGTGAGCTAATAATAAAACGGTTCAAACAAAAGAATCGCCTACAAATTTCTGTCACGTATTTATCAACTACGTTCCAAATTGAAAGTGATTATAGGCCCTATAGGGTGTTTGATGACGAGGCATTACTTCTTAGGTAAGGAACTTCCAGTCACCATTCTTTGTAAGTTCTCGGTTAAATTTTAAAAAAATTGACAAAAAATGAATAATTCCTTGTAAATTGTATCAATTTAATCCAAGATAACACACTATTTTCTATATATTCCTGATCATAGAATATCTCGTCACACACACACACACACACACACACACACACACACACACACATATATATATATATATATATATATATATATATATATATATATATACTAGAAGTCCCGGCCACGCGTTGCTGTGGCTAAGGTATACGTTAAAAATTTAAATTAAGTTGCTGTCTTTCAGCCAGATTACTTAAAACTAATACTTACACACGAAATTAATAATATTGAAAAATAAAATAAACACTGAACACACTTAAATTATGAAATAATCAATATTTGTGATTCAATTGAAATTCGCGGTTGCAAAAAAATCACAGCCATCTGGATATCTCTTTGTTAAATAATAAACCAATTACCTTACCAAATTATCTTACACCGCCATCTGTTAGAATCGTATGGAACTCACAGATAATTATAACTACCTTACCGCTATCTGTTAGAATTGTATGGAACTCACATATCATTATAACTCTTTGTTAAATAATAAACAAATAATTTGCAATAAAAAATAATGCGACTATAAATTTAGTTATAAACTACCCTAAGTCTCAAGCTGGATCAAACTGCATACAGTGTGCAAAATTTTATTAAAATCGGTTCAGTAGTTTAGGATTCCATCGCGGACAAACAACGTGACACGAAATGTTTATATATTAAGATAGGCCTATATTATATATATAATCTCCATTTTCTTAATTGCAACTGAAAATTTATTTTTGGGCTGCCGGAAAATTGGATTAAAATAAATATAAATTAATGTTTGCTTTAACTTTCGTTTAAATATTATTCTTTGTCCTTACCTCTTTAATGTTATGTACCGTATATTGGAGATTCATGTTTAATTGAACTAAGTACATAATTTTCTATTATACTTTTTTTCTAAACTTCAGTTGTTTTTCTTTCAATCTAAAATAATTTTATTTTTGTTTTCAAAAATTCCTTCTGCCAATGCTTTTCTATTCATATTCCTCCTGATCCCATCCATCCATTGTTACTGTGGTTTTTCTCTTCTCCTTCTACCTTCAGCATTCCATTACAAAATCATTTTCGGAATTCTGTTTTTTTCCCCATTTCTTATCGTTTCCAAACCATCTCAATTTCCGTTTTTCAATAATTCCAACCATCCATCCAATGGCTGATTGGCTCAAATTCGAGCTTTGGCCTCCCTTAACTTCTGCCTCCAACAATTTCTATTTAGCGCAGCAAGCATCCATTAAGTAGGTTTGCAGCATCTTCCTTAATACCGTCTTCCCATCGTTTTTCGGTCTTCCAACTCGTCTATTCCCGATAAAACTTGCTGTAAGCACCTTTTTAATGCTCGGTCTGTCGAGAGCCTTTGTACATGGCCAGCCCATTCCAATCTTCAATAATTACTTCAATAATATTCTTTCCAGTTCCATCATCTCCCTAATTCTTTGATATCTAATTTATAATAATGCGTTAAGACGTTATGTCCACACGGCCATGAACCCAAGGATTCCATATTGCCAGCGAGTTATTATTATTCTTATTAAATGCACTGAAGAATATAAGTATTTGGGAATTAAAATTACTAAAGATGGAAAACAAGAAACAAGAGGTAAGAAACAGGATCAATATAGGAAAGTATGCTATATCTGCCCTAAATGGAATAGTATGGGACAAACATATCTTCAAAGAAACAAAAAAATATATTTTTTTAATACAATAATCAGAAGCATTATTACCTATGGAGCTGATGTGTGGGCTTTAAATGCACAAATGAAAAAAAAAAAAATTACTCGCCACTGAAATGGACTACTGGAGACGTGCTTCAAGAATATCCAGGAAGGATAAAATCCGAAATTCATATATAAAAGAAAAAATGCAGGTACAATATTTCAATATTAGATTTTATAAAGAAGAAACAATTAAATTGGTACGGACACATTAGAAGGATGGAAGAAGGAAGACTACCTAAGATAATCATGGATTGGGAACCACAGGGAAGAAAAAATAAGGGTAGACCAAATATTACGTGGATTCAGGGAATCAATGAAACTAAGAGGGAATGGGAAATAGAAGAAGATATATGGATGAACAGACAAGAATGGAAAAATGTGTTGAATCAAATGTGTAGTTAACTGTGAACATGGGTACCGGAAAAATGTATATTCATTGTAAAAGCCGGAATAATAAAATTATTATTATTATTATCATTACTATTATTACTATTTCATAACATAACAGAGGTTAAAGAAAGAATACGCCAGTTACATTACAATTTATCACACAGTGGAAATGTGGAATTCTCAAATTTTGACAGCACGCCACTGATGTTCCCAGAGATTCCACAATATTGCTGCTGTCTTCTTTAGGATCCTGATATCTACTCAGTTCATTTTAAAACGAAATGCAAATAATGGGAAGACGGACGCAAAGTTTGCACAACTTTTGTTTGGGTAATGACTGAATTTTGATGGACTTGAATAGCACTTTATCGTCTTCTCTGGTATAATTGCAGCATACAAGTTGGCAGAGATGACATTTGCATTATGAGTTCTTGCATTTTAATTTTAATTTAGTCAAAAGAAAGAGTTTGCCCAGGCAGCAAATTCATCATTGATCGACAGAGTTAACAAAACCACGTCAAAATCATAATTGCATTAACTTTAAAAGATTTCTTCACTCTTAAGTTTTTTTTGACATTTATTTTTAATTTATTCAGAAAGAATAATTTACTTAAAAACATACTTTTGAAAGTGAAATACGATGTAATCACTTCAAGTTTTCACACATAAAGAAATGAAGAAATTTCATTCCATAAATCTCAATCCAAAAAAAAAAAACTTAAGAGTAATAAATCTTGCATGAATAATAAAAAAATCAATACTAGTAAAATTCATATCAAATTCCGTTGAGGTGAAGTCATATGATGAAAGTTAAAAATTAAATTGTACCTGTTGGAAGGTGCCGTCGTCCTCAACTTTGTTAAAATATTGTATATAAAATAAACTGGAGCGCTTTCGGAAGTTATCTTCCATCTTCTGCAGGTTGAGCTTCTGCTACTCGTTGTTGTTGTTGTGTACGATGACGTATACTCCAACTGTTTGTAGCAGCAACTGACTTGCTCTTGACGATGTCGTATAATGGGTTTGACTGGGGTGCGTTCTCATTAAGAAGTGAAGTGTTCTCCCGCGCCGTAGCCGAGCGGTTAAGGTTGGAAGCCTTGGCGCAGAGTTACGGGACTTGCGCTGGTTCGAGTCTCCATGGGGGAAGAAATTTCTCATGGTATTTCGGACAGTATGGGACCAGTGCCCACCCAGCATCGTGAGGGAATTGGGTAGCTACAATAAGTAGCGGCTCCAGGTTGAGGAACCAGCTATAACGGCTGGGGGACTCGACATGTTAACCACATGTCACCCCTACACTGGCTGTTGATCATCTACCTCTGTGATTGACACATGTGGATGTGAAGGGCCAGCAGCCGGCTGGTAAAAGGGCAACCGCTGAAAAGTGGAAAGACCCTCAATCGGAAGTGTTGTTTGTTTCCTTTATAATTTCGAGGTCTTCAAATATATTTATCCTAGCTGGAATGTTTTCTCGGTGGATTATCGTGAGAGTATTTTCGATTGTGTTCATTCGATAACCTGTGTTAATGAACGGACTGTACTTCCAGATATCCTTCATCATGATGTTCCACTGAACCAACGCCTGAACATGTGATTCATGCATGACGGTGCTCCTGCACGTTTTCAATTACGTGTGCGCCGGCTTCTAACTCGAAGGTATGGTCAACATTGGACAGGTAGAGGAAGGACTGTGCCATGACCTCCGATGTCACTGGATTTAAATCCCGTGGATGTCTGTGTGTGCGGTCAAGCCAAAAGCCTGGTCTACGCTAATGAGGCCAACTCTCTTGAGGAGTTACACTTGCGGATTGAAGCAGCCTCCCAGCATTTACAGAATTCTCCAGGACTGTCTGACAGAATTCGCAACTCATTTCAGAGACGAGTTCGATGTAGTATTCAGACGCATGGACAACATTTTGAACACCTACTTTAAAGTTTCTTCTTCTTCTACTACAAGGTTTAGGCTATGCAGCCTGTTCCGGCGAAGTTAAAAGTGGAGTCCATCTTCTACGTGGTCGGCCAACATCTCTTGTTCCTCTGGGATTATACAGGAAGGTTCTTTTTGGTATTCTTTCGTTGTTCATTCTCATTAAGTGTTCTGTCCATTTCTTATTATTTTCGCTGATTTTATCTTCAATTTTATATATATTTAATTCTTCTCGTATAGTTTCATTCCTTATTCTATCCGCAAATGTGTTCCTAGACACTGGTGAACCGCAACAGATAATGTGTTCTATCTCGACAGGGGTTGTTTTGCGGACCCGTGTTTATCGGAGCCTTTTAGCTACTTTTGGCCTGTCTTTCATCATCATCATCATCATCATATTCTTCTTCTTCTACTTCTTCTTCTTCTTCTTCTTCTTCAAGGTATGGGTCTGTTGGCCCGTTCCGCTCCCCGGTGCACTATATGCTGCAGGTGCAGGTAGTCTTTCCAACGACGTTTTGGTCTTCCTACATTCCTTCGGCCTAGAGGCCTATAATGAAGCAGTTGCTTTGATAAACGACTATTTGGCATTCTTTGCATATGTTCAAACCAATTACGTTTATTTCTGTGTATTCTCTCGTTTATATTATATATTTGCAATTCATCTCTGATATCTTGACTTCTCTTTTGATCTCTTAGAGATACACCTGCAACTGATCTGAGAAATCTCTTTTCTATTGCCTCAATTTTATTTTTATCACAGATCGTTAAAGGCCAAGTCTCAGACCCGTATGTGAACGTTGTCTTTCCATACGTGAATTATTGACCATCACTTCTGAAACACTCTGTATTTCTATTCCAAAGCACTGAGTTCAACAAACCAATGATTCTTCTTCCATCAGTTATTCTTCATTCAATTTATGTAGTTGAATTCTCATTTCTATCTAATATTTGTTTCCTTTAATTTATTTATTTCCCTATACATACAAATTTGTTTATTTAACGAAGCCTGATAACGTATAGGCATTACTTACTTACTCACTGGCACTATCGAACCCGTAGGTTCATGGCCGCGCGGACATAAGCTCTCCATACATCCCTATCCTGAGCGAATGCTTTCCAATCATTCCCTGTATAATCTACTTCCCTCAAATCATAGTTAATGTTCTCCCACCTCACTCTTGGTCTACCAACTGGGCATTTTCCCTCTGGCTTGGACCCATGTCCGCATTTCTTGACGGTTGTATTTTTACGGTGAAAGATCGTCACTCTTTTAACCAAGGTACTTTTTTCGTCTGGCTTATCACCTTCGACCAGTCCGGCATGGGTAACCCTATCGGCAGCAATGCTACCGCCGGCATAGCTCTCAGGATCATTTAAGCACGCAAGCCACTCCACCACGACAAGTTAAAGATGCCATGGAGGGGAGAAAGGCGAAATAAATATCAATATTTTGATGTTTCTTTTGTTGTTATATATTAATATCCATTCACAGTAACTCTGCCCGAAGGCAGGTCCCTCACCGCAATCACAGCATTTTCATGCTATGCTTGCAGCCTTACTAGGGAATTATAGGTGTGCCAGCTTCCCGCTGCTTTCCACACCGGTCAAGGATGATGATGATGATCATAATGATAACGATGATGATGGCCATATGATTTCGTGGACCGTTTGGACCTTAAAGTTTTCCTGACATTTGTCTTACAGGTGAGGAAAAACCTCACCCAGAAAAACTGCCCCGACCGGGCATCGAACCCGGGCCCACCGCGTAACAAGTCAGCACGCCACCTCGAGACCACAGCGGTGGACTGTATTAATATATTTAAACTTAATTAATAAATTACTCAGATGAATTATATATATATATAGATGGGGTAAAGATAAAGAAGAACTATAGTTTATGTTAATTGGGATTAATTATAGAGAAATATGGAACATCAAATAAAGAAATAGCAAAAATGATCATTAAAAAAGTATAGGCATTATAAAAATTAATGACGTTATTCATCGTCATCATCATCAACAACAACAAGGCTTAAGCCCAATGGCCTGTTCCGATCTCATTATAGGTCGAATTGGTCCTTCCATCTCTTCAATGGTCTTCCCAACATTCTTCTCCCTTTTTCTTTATAATTATACTTTTTCCTGGTATGCGCTGTTCATTCATTCGTAATACGTGAAGATAAGCATTTTGATAATATTTTATTCTTTCACAGAGATTAAATATATCAAGTTCTGTTCTTATATCTTCGTTTTTCTTTTTATCTGTCCTTTGGTATCCTGCTATTGCTCTCAACATCTTCATTTCTGCAGCCTCTATTTATTTACTATCTGCCTTTGTTAATGTCCAGGTTTCACATCCATAGATAACAGATGGAATTGCCAATACTAAAACTTCAAAATAGTTTCTTTTCCAGTATGACGTTATTAAAAAAAATTATTCCTACTCAGGATCGAACCTGGATCCGTGTCGTCTTTAGAGAGCATCTTATCGGCTGCTTCACTGAAGCGAACGATAAGAATACCGCATGAAGAGAGACTTACGCCGCCCAATTTTAGCTCAAAGGAGACATCACACGTAACAACTTAGTGGTGTGAATCGCTCTTCGTAACTTTCCATCATCAAGAGTTGCGCCATCAATTTTTTCAAAGCTGTACATGCCTTCGGATTTTGTTAAAAATAAACATAATATGACATTAAAATTAATAGCTGAAAAATTTCTTTACACAATATTGCGTCTGTCGCATCCACGTTTCAATAATAATAATAATAATAATAATAATAATAATAATAATAATAATAATAATATATAATGCTTTATTTTAGATGGCACAGTTAAGGCCATAAGGCCTTCTTTTCCACTTAACCAGCGAATAGTAGAATTATACAAAAATTACATACATCTTACAATTTTAAGAAATTATTAAAATACAGACTAAACAAAATACAATGATGATGTGATCTAATACTAGCTAATACTAACAAAAACATAGGATATAATAACATTAAAATGATATAAAATAAAGTAAGTAGCTTCCTAGATGACTATTAATGGAATGCTCTATATAGTTGTTATGCAGTTAATGTTTTCATTGTGTCGAACTTAAGATATTAGTTAATTTGGATTTAAATAATGATAGCGATTGACAGTCCCTGACATGACTGGGAAGTGAGTTCCATGCTCTAGTCACAGATATTGTGTAAGATTCAGAGTACAGACAGGCCCTGTGCTGTGGTATCAAAAGTAAAGAAGTCTTGTGATCTTGTTCCTAAATTGTTATGAGCCGATAAATATTGAAAACGTGTTGTTAAATAACTCGGTAAATATGTGTGCAGAATTTGGAATAGTAAGGTATGTGAATGTAAAGTTCTTCTGTCATTTAGGCGTAGCAATGATAAGGCCTGAAATGAAGGAGACGCATGGTCATAACGACGGAGATTGGACATAAATCGAATGCACGCATTATGAGCACGCTGTAGTAAGATTAATTGATAGGCTATCTGAACATTGAAACGGATTCAGTTTGTGGGTGGACACCCTGTATTTGCTTGAAAATTGAAGTTGGAATGAGCAAAGGTTGAAGTTATCCGAGCAATATAATGGTACGATTGTGATAGGATGAGGAAAGAAGGAAGTCTCTGGCAAAGGAAACAAAGAAAAACTGTTTTTCTCCCCTGGGTAATTATATTAGCTGGTAAATTGTCGTCCGGTTTGTGACATAATTTTGTTCACTTGTCTGATTTCGAATATCACATGCCCGGTAGAGCAGAAAACAAGCATAAATCTTATTCTTGTGGTTGGTTTCAACACATAATTTTAATTACCACATGTTTCGTTGAACTTTTCATTTATTCATTCTAAATAAAAATAACAAAGCTTTACTTCTTCAAGAAAATGTTAATTTGAATCTCAACAATTTTATATTCAAAGTCATGTGACTGCAACAGCAGGCCCCATCTTGCTAAAGTGCGTTCAAAAAGCAGAAATATAAGCCCCGCAGACAAACAGGAAAAAAACTATAACGTAAACTGCTGGAAACATAAAGGATTCATTTATCACTAATCAAGAATTCTCGGACGTTAAAATCATTATATATTTGGTTTAAATTTAGTTTGATTAGTACCTTCACGCTGATTTTCCATGTATTTTGTGGTCATTCTTTAATTACATTATTATTATTATTATTATTATTATTATTATTATTATTATTATTATTATTATTATTATTATTATTACTAGTTTATGAGGTTTAAAGATCAATATGGATAAATCTAGATATATGACAATAGGGGATCTACCTCAAGATTTAATACTAGAAGAAAATTTAGAGACAATTAAATACACTGAAGAATATAAGTATTTGGGAATTAAAATTACTAAAGATGGAAAACAAGAAACAGAGATAAGAAACAGGATCAATATAGGAAAGTATGCTATATCTGCCCTAAATGGAATAGTATGGGACAAACATATCTTCAAAGAAACAAAAAAAACTATTTTAATACAATAATCAGAAGCATTATTACCTATGGAGCTGATGTGTGGGCTTTAAATGCACAAATGAAAAAAAAAAATTACTCGCCACTGAAATTGACTACTGGAGACGTGCTGCAAGAATATCCAGGAAGCATAAAATCAGAAATTCATATATAAAAGAAAAAATGCAGGTACAATATTCAATATTAGATTTTATAAAGAAGAAACATTAAATTGGTACGGACACATTAGAAGAATGGAAGAAGGAAGACTACCTAAGATAATCATGGATTGGGAACCACAGGGAAGGAAAAATAAGGGTAGACCAACTATTACGTGGATTCAGGGAATAAATGAAGCTAAGAGGGAATGGGAAATAGAAGGTATATGGATGAACAGACAGGAATGGAAAAATGTGTTGAAACAAATGTGTAGTTAACTGTGAACATGGGTACAGGAAAAATGTATATTCATTGTAAAAGCCGGAATAATAAAAAAATAAAAAAATTATTATTATTATTATTATTATTATTATTATTATTATTATTATTATTGTTGTTGTTGTTGTTGTTGTTGTTAGTGCGACACATGGTTTCTTACTTTAAGGGAGGAGAAAATATTATTAGTATTTGAAAATAAAGTTCTTAGGAAAACCTTAGGCCAAAGAGAGAAGAAAAGATAGGCCAATGGAGAATACTTCGTAACAGCGAGTAACATTACATTTATGGGGCACGCCGTAGCATAGTGGTTAAGGCTTTACGCTACAAGCCGTAAGACTGAGACTCAGCCTCTAACTGAAATGAGTACCACAAGCTTAATCTGGGGTAAACGCGGCCGCCACGTAGGACTGAAAACCCGGCTGACATCAAGTGCCGACTGTCTAGAAAAAGGGGGAGCCTTAACCTTTTGCTACCTCAAGGGCCTCATTAGGCCTAAAGTGGGATCACTTTGTCTTTACATTATATTCATAGGAAGCCAGATATAATAAGAACAGTTAAGTATCCTATAAAGCGATGGGCAGCACGTATGGTAAGAATGGCAAATTAAAGAAGGGCACGGAAACTCCTTGTAGAAAAACGAGAGTGAAAGCTTCCATCAGACAGCACAAGAATGAGGTGGGAGAATAATATTGACAATGATTTGAGCGAAGTAGTTTCTACAGGGGATGATTGTTAAACATATGGATGTACGGGGAACTTCATTTGGTTTTATTGATGTTTACTTCCAGCCCCAATTTCTTAGTGTTACTCACTTCAGTGTGCGTATTGGCCCTTAGTATATTCTTGCTATCGCCTCATAACACTGATCAACATGATTTTTGTCTCATGAGTACCAATAGTTGTACTTAATGCAGTTTTTAATCGTGTTTCCAAATATGTATTCGGAATTTCTCCATCATGCACAGTTTTTTATTTCAATTTCAATTAATGGATTTAAATTATTATTTTTTTAATAAGTTTTTTCATCCATTTGTCCATTGTAAAATAAAACCAAATGAGCTAACTCAAATGATTTCAGTTATGGAAAAGATATATTAAGGCAAATGGAATCCTAATATGCTGGCCGATTATTGTTGGACCATCAAGAGGGATACTCCACAGGCAAAATATAGCAGAAAATCGCCATTTCTTACTTTCTAGGTGAGTCCGAATGTTCGAATATCGTGCAGTTACGAATGTAGAAAATATTAAAGTGTTTGAAATTATAAATGCCTGTCTCTCGGAAACCTTGCGTGATGGAGAAATCCCGATATCATATTTGAATTCAGGAGAAAACATACTATCAGAATCACATATTTTTATTTCTGAGACAAAAAAAAAGTTACTTTTTTGTTGCTCAGTGTAATACCAGATCATCAGCATGAACAGCTTATTGTAGTTAATTGTAGTTACAATTTCACAATTCTTACAAATAATGAATATTTTAAGGTAAACATACCCCTGATTGCCATAAAGAATTTAAATATTCTCGGGTAATTTTAATCGAGCTTCTTTTGGTCCCTCTATACAATCATTTTTCCTTAAATTGAGATCATATCTTGTATCTTTTTTTTTAATAACTAAAAGCTAAAAAAGTGCCTCGTTCCTCTATTTACTGAAATGACTGAAGGTAAGTTCTAATTTAAGTTTTGAATGTTTCATTTCCAATAATTATTGGCCATCAATCATCCTTTCATCTCCCAGTTTCTGTGGAACAATTAAACCCTGGAGAAATAAATAACCTTGACTTCATATAATATATGCAATTAAGTTCCCCATGCAATCTTTTCTCAGACTTGTATCTGGACCATAAAGCAGTCATTATATTATTATTATTATTATACTCTACCCTTCCATTTTTTACCAAAACCACGTGATTTCCAACTTGTCATAAAGAGACAAACACGCACAGTTTTAATATCTCTTCAGCAATCTCAGAGTTACCAACTGTAAGATAAACTCAAGTAATTTCTTGATACAGGTAAATTCCAAATGCTTTCTTACAGCTGTAGTTAACAAATTGTATGTTCCACCGCCGACCCCATTTCTAGTCTTTGTTTGTGTCTATTAGATTCTGATGTCCTGTGTTGTCTTGGAGGTGGCCTTGACAAACACGCACACTTTTAATATCTCTTCAACAATTTCAGAGTTCTTCTTCTTCACTTCACGGGCTAGGCAACAATTGCCTGTTCCGCCTCACAGTTGTTCTGTCCATCTTTTCACTGGCCTTCCTACATTCCTCGAACCTCTTGGCTTGTAGTTGAATGCTGTTCTTGGTAATTTTGTTACATTTATTCTTTCTACATGTGTAAACCATTTCTCTCTACATTCTTTGATGTTCTCATTCAATGGATAGGCCTATATATTTAACTATGTTCTTATATATTCATTCTGTATCCGACCCAATCTTGTGCAGCCTTTTGTTTCAGAATTAAGTAAAGTGAAGTGATCCCACAACAGGCCCGGAGGCCCTTGGGGTAGTAGGAGTTTAAGGCTCCTACTTTTTCTAGACAATCGGCACTTTATGTCAGCCGGGTTGTCAGCCCTGCGTGACGGCCGCCTTTACCCCCAGAACAAGCGTCTGGTACTCATTTCAGTTAGAGGCTGAGTCCACCCCAGGGCCATGGTGCCGCCAGAGGGTTTGGGTCAGTTTAAAAATCCTGACCCCAACGGGACTTGAACCCTCGACCCTCCGGCTTGTAGCTCAGTGCCTTAACCACTATGCTACGGCGTGCCCGTTTCAGAGTTACCAACTGTAAAATAAACTCAAGTAAATTCTTGATTCAGATAAATTCCAAATGCTTTCCTACATCTGTAGTTAACAAATTGTATGGTCCACCGCCGACCATTTCTAGTCTATGTTTGTGTCTATTGGATTCTGATGTCCTGTGTTGTCTTGAGGGGTGGCCTTGACATTCTGCTAACCATAGATAGTGTGTGTGTAAAAGATGAATGTACTGTTAAAACACTGTTTTAATAAAGTTCAAAATATTGACAATCAGTAGACACAATTAATATAAAATGTATTTTTTTTCGTATGTTTCGTGGCACGTTTAACATTAATATAGAAAAAATAGTTCCATGTTATATGCCAAGTGTTTCTTTCCAGTTTGTTCTGTATTTCAATATAGTTGTGTTTAATTCCTCTAATTTTAGTTGTTGTCTTATTTCTGTGTTATGTTTTCTGTCTGTTCTTTGATACCCTGCTATTGGTTTGAGGAATCTAATTTCAGCAGCTTCTATTCTGGAAGATTGATGTGTTCACTACCCATGTTTCGGATCCATAAGTAATAATAGTCACTGCCATCGTCTTGTATAATTTCGTTATAGAAATGCAACATACAATATATAAAAATAAAAAAAAAATAATGGCATAGAATAAATTTAATTCTGGAAAAAAAAAACGATTTACTGAACAATAAATTATTATATCCCTCCATGGTATCTTTACCTTGTCGTGGTGGAGTGGCTTGCGTGCTTAAATGATCCTGAGAGCTATGCCGGCTGCAGCATTGCTGCCGATAGGGTTACCCATGCCGGACTGATCGAAGGTGATAAGCCAGACGAAAAAAGTACCTTGGGCGAAAGAGTGACGATCTTTCACCGTAAAAATACAACCGTCAAGAAATGCGGACATGGGTTCATCTGGGGTAAAATTTTCCGGAGGTCAAATAGTCCCCCATTCGGTTCTCCGGGCGGGGACTACTTCAGGAAACACATGCCAAAGGCTCAAACACAGGGACATGTTCCTAGGAACATGGAATGTTAGGACTTTATACAATAGTGGGGCACTAGAGATATTAACGCGGGAACTAGATAAATCGTTAGCTCAGGATAGGGATGTACGGAGAGCTTATGTCCGCGCGGCTATGAACCTACGGGTTCGATAGTGCCAGTGAGTAAGTAAGTAAGTATAAATTACTATATAAGTGAGACTTAAAAGTGTCATGCGCCAACTCCTGATATATGTTTTATTTATTTGTAAACAAATTTAATCAATCCATAAGGAATTATGCATATTTTATTATTTTTGTTTCATGAATAGAGATTTTATGGCACTGGTATTCATCTGATTATTCATGCAGGGAGGTCCTGCGTGTCCTTGTGCGAACAAAAATATATACATGTGATGCATAGTTTAAAATCTTCCGTCAGTCACGTCCCTACGAGGTCCGTCCCTGTAAGTACCTATAATTGGAAATGAAAATTAAGATAAAGAGAGAGTAAAGTTTTTTTTTTTCTGGGCTAGATTTAGTACCAAATAAAGTGTGTTGGCAGTACTGAGAACTACAAACAAAGGGGAATATAAAAAAACATTTATGACTTAATTGTTAACCAACCTTAACAGAAATGGATCCATGACGCTCCCTGGACCAAATATATAACTTTTTTTACTGAAGTTGATTGAAGGGTTGTCGGCAGTAGCTAGTTATCATCTGGAATGTCTTCCAACATTTTTTAAAAATAAAAACTACATTATACGACCCTAAGAAGTTGGTTTTATTACCGCAAATTAGATCTCATCAGTTGTTAAATTTCATACCGATTATACGGCTATGACAGGGGTTTTCAAAATGTACGACACGTCTCCCTCGAGAGGCGCCAAAGTGTTTCAGGGGAGGCGGCGAAATTTAAAAAAAAATCCTAAAATACGATAGCCTAGTATAAGGCATTAATATGTTATAAATAAACATAAAGGTAAAATGATCCCACAACAGGCCTCATGAGGCCCTTGGGGTAGTAGGAGGTTAAGGCTCCCACTTTTTCTAGACAATCGGCACTTTATGTCAGCCGGGTTGTCAGCCCTGCGTGACGGCCGCCTTTACCCCAGAACAAGCGTCTGGTACTCATTTCAGTTAGAGGCTGAGTCGACCCCAGAGCCATGGTGCCGCCAGAAGGTTTGGGTCAGTTTAAAAATCCTGACCCCAACGGGACTTGAACCCTCGACCCTCCGGCTTGTAGTTCAGTGCCTTAACCACTACGCTACGGCGTGCCATTTATAAATATTAAGTATCTTTTGGCAATGGAAATGGATTTAATACGAAGGGCAGAAAGAATTTCAAGTAGAGAAACCATTAGGAACTCAGTTATAAGGGAGAAAATGAAGATTGAAGACACCATTTTAGATTATATTAAAACTCAGCAATTAAGATGGTACGGAGATGTCCTGCGAGTGGAAGAGGATCGGCTACCAAAATCTGAGGGAAGACGAGGCAGAGGAAGACCTAAAACCTCCTGGGGTCAGGGAATATGTATATACATGAAGGAGAAACATCTAAAACCAGGAGATTGGATGGACCGACAAAATTGGCTATTGGGAATCAGACGATGTCAAGGATATTAATAAACCGATAAACCGATGATCTATCTATCTATCTATCTATCTATCTATCTATCTATCTATCTATCTATCTATATATATATATATATATATATATATATATATCCCAAGACTCCTACTTTAAGGGAGGAAAGAAGATTACGAGTATTTGAGAATAAAGTTCTTAGGAAAATTTGTGGGCCGAAAAGAGATAAACAGGTGAATGGAGAAAACTACATAACAGTGAGCTACATGGTATGTATAGGAAGTCAGATATGATAAGAACAGTTAAGTCTCGTAGACTGCGATGGGCAGGACATGTGGCACGTACGAGGGATGGAAGAGGTGCATGGAAGCTTCTTGTAGGAAAATCAGAGGGTAAAACGTCCAGTTGGTAGACCAAAAATGAGGTGGGAGAATAACACCCATGATTTGAGGGAGTTTGGATTTTACAGGGAGTGATTGGAAAATATTGGCTCAGGATATGGATGTATGGAGAGCTTATTCTCTGCCAGAATAGATAAAACATTATTATTATCGTCATCATCGTCAACAAGTATTAAGCCCAATGACCTGTTCCGATCTCATTATAGGTCCAATTGGTCCTTTCATCTCTTCAATGGTCTTCCCAACAATCTTTTCCCTTTTGGTTAATAATTATACATTCTTCTTGGTATGCGCTGTTCATTCATTCGTAATACGTGCTGAAGGTAAGCATTTTGACAGTATTTTATTCTTTCACAGCGATTATATATAGGTATTAAGTTTTCTTTTTATCTGTCCTTTGGTATCCTGTTATTGCTCTCAACATCTTCATTTCAGCAGCCTCTATTTGTTTACTACCTGCCTTTGTTAATGTCCAGGTTTCACATCCATAGATAAGAGATGGAACTGCCAATACTTCGTAAAATTTTAAAATAGTATTATTATTATTATTATTATTATTATCATTATTATTATTATCATTATTATTATTATTATTATTATTATTATTATCGGGGCACGCCGTAGCGTAGTGGTTAAGGCACTGAGCTACAAGCCGGAGGGTCGAGGGTTCAAGTCCCGTTGGGGTCAGGATTTTTAAACTGACCCAAACCCTCTGGCGGCACCATGGCCCTGGGGTCGACTCAGCCTCTAACGGAAATGAGTACCAGACGCTTGTTCTGGGGTAAAGGCGGCCGTCACGCAGGACTGACAACCCGGCTGACATAAAGTGCCGATTGTCTAGAAAAAGTGGGAGCCTTAACCTCCTACTACCCCAAGGGCCTCCGGGCCTGTTGTGGGATCACTTTACTTTTATTATTATTATCATCATCATTATTATCATCATCATCATTATTATTATCATCATCTTATTATCATCATCATTATCATCATCATCATTATTATCATCGTCATTATCATCATCATCCTCATCATCATCATCATCATTATTATCTTCTTCTTCTTCTTCCTTCCAAGTATTAGGCCAAGGCCTGTTACGATCCTATAGAAAATTTTCCCTCCAGCGTTTCATAGGACGCATCATTATTATTATTATTATTATTATTATTATTATTATTATCATCATTATCATTATTATCAACATTATCATCATCATCATTATTATCATTATTATTATTATTATTAACATTATTATTATCATCATTATTATTATCATCATCATCATTACTATTATTGTTATCATTATTATTATTATCATTATTATAATCATCATTATTATTATCATCATCATTACTATTATTATTATCATTGTTATTATTATCATCATCATTACTATTATTATTATTATCATCATTGTTATTATTATCATTATTATTATTATTATTATTATTATTATTATTATCATCATCATTGTTATTATTATCATTATTATTATTATTATCATCATCATCATCATTACTATTATTATTATCATTGTTATTATCATTATTATTATCATTACTATTATTATTACTATTATTATTATTATTATTATTATTATTATTATTATTATTATTATTATTATCAATGCATCCATGAATCACAGGATTCGATAGAGCCTGTGAGTGAGTTAGTAAGTATATCCCACACGTCCCTTATGGAAACATTGCTTCTGGTCAAGCGGGAGTATCTTGGTCTAGTTAATTTTGTTACGCTTAATTCCATGAAAACATCAGTGTGTGACATGTTGTTAGCATATCGCCTCAATGAAATATCTCATAGGTATCTAAGGTTTTACTTAGATAGAGAAGGAGTGTTTAAATTTTGCTTATATGCACTAATTTAAGGTTGAGGTCCTCTTACGAACCTGAAAACCTTCAGTCTTGTCACGCACGACTTAAAAATTATCCCTCCCGGAGGACTTATCTGTTCGAATTTCTCATCTCAAAAATCCATGATCGCGGTCGGTTTTGAAACCGCGATCCTCGGGACTAGAGGCTAGAAACATAACCTGTAGACCACCGCAGTCGACAAAAGTATTTATAATATAGCCTGGGCTATACTTAATTATTCTGCACAGATGAACTTCTATCGAAATAAATATGTGCGATATTTATTTTTTTTATGAATTAAATAAATGTTAAACTTGAGAAATTAATTTTGAAAGAAAATGACTACCATTTGGGGCATGAGTTAAATAATATATTTAAAAAAGCTGTCAAATCATATAAAACTTGACAGCATTATTTAATCAATTGAGTTGGTGTTTACTTGATGAAAATCCATATTTATTAATTAAATAAAAATAAAACTTAGTTTTATTTGATTTTCATATTTATTAAGACATAATTCAGTGACAGCTGTTTCGGTACACTGTACCTTCTTCAGACATGTTAACAAATTATGAATTGTGTTCCAACTGATCTAAGCAACAATACAACAATATTTATTAAAAATTTTAAATTTAACAAAGGGGCTTTATTTAATAGACACTTATCATTTGGCTTGAGAAAATGCTTTAAATAATATTAACTTGCGTTAAAAATGATTGTTGTAATCGAACTGGTTCTTGTGTACAGCAAAAATTCCGTCACGCAGGAACTGTGCAAACTAGGTGAATTTCTCAGCAACTTCAATGTAAGGTCGCATTTTGCTCATTTACGAAATAGATATAAAAGGAACACCCTGTACAAATGGATACGTCACTATTTGAATTCTAATATAAAAACACAGAGAGTTTAATATTGAAACACATTTGGTGTTTATTGACTTGAAGAAGGCATTTGGCAAAGTGAATAGAAAGAAATTATTAGAAATCATCAAGTATGATGGAATCCCAGACCAACTGGTAAAAGTTATATATGATATTTATAAGGACTATTTAACTCATGCCCCAAATGGGAGTCAATGACCAATCACGTTTCAATGATTTCTGTTTTACAACCAATCATAGTCGTGTTTCACCAAATATTTATCAATATTAAATTTACCATATTGAAGAAAGCTCTTTCTTTTTAATATTCTGAACAGGTCTGACCACTATTTTGCAGTGGCTGACTCTGTAAGAAATACGGCTACCAGATTGTATATATAGTGCATGGATGTCAACACATAGCGCTTGCAGGAGTTAATATAAAAATATTTGCAGCAATTGATTATACCACAAAAAAAGGAAACCACTGTTTGCACTTTTTAAATGTATTTTTTCCCAGGTAATAATCCAGAAAAATATAATTGTCATATTTACATCACACGACATCAGAAATGAATTAATATACAGTTTGATGTGTTTCATGTTTTCTCCACTAAAGAGCATTCTTACAATATTGCGTTCCTTTGGCAATAAATAGTATGATCTGGTTGCAGTGATAAACAATAGAAGCAGATGTAGCGTACCAATCGTTTCTCATTTATTTTCAAACATCGCCGTTTACATTAAGTATATACATATTTTAAAATAACTATAGTTAAATAATGATTTATGAGTAAACAGCTTAATTTTATTCGTTAAATAGTCCTAACAAATGCCACTCTTGATTTCCAAATTCTCTAGATAAATTCACTCCTCACTTCGTGAGTCGTGAATTTATCGATAATTTGGAAATCTCTCGTGGCGTTACTTATGATAATTACATCCAAGTTAAGATTGAAAATAAAATATCTGAATGCAGACCAATTAATCAAGGAGTTAGACAAGGATGTGGTCTTTCACCAATGCTCTTCATAATTTACATGAACTCAATTATTAAAGAATGGAGACTACAACCACATGGCAGTATACCACTTAATAGATTATATAATGTAGACAACCTATTATTTGCAGATGACATTGTGTTTATAGCGAATTCAAAAGATGACCTACAACGTTCAGTCCACTCTTTTCACGAAATTGCAACAAACTTCAACATGGAAATCTCAACAGAAAAATCCAAAGTCTTGGCTTTCCTAGGAAATTACCCAGTTCGCAGTAAAATTATTATTAATAATAAAATATTAGAACAAACTAACACATTTAACTACCTCGGATACCAAGTTACATAAGAAGAGGAAAAAGATTTTAATCAAAAAATTATAAAATTGAAAAGAGTAACAAGAATTATAAATAATATTTTCAACCCAAACACAGTACAGCAACACACATTAACTGGAATTTATAAAACATTGGCCAGACTTATATTATGTTACGGCAGTGAGGCCTGGGCAATTCGCTTGTCCCGACCGGGAGTCGAACCAGGGCCCGCTGCGTTACAAGGCAGCACGCTATCTCGAGGCCACATACCAACTTAAAGAATATCCAACTATCCATTTTTCCATGACTTTACTAAAAAAAATAAATTTTAATTAAACTGTTGTATCTTATACGATACATTGACAATAGAAGATATAATTAAATTGTATGGTATACATTGCAACGTACCAAATTTGGGGGTTTCTAGATTCAATTATTTATTTCGGATTTCAGATAAACCCTCACTTCTAGCAGCCGTATTCTATATATATATATATATATATATATATATATATATATATAGTGGGGAGTTAAATTCTATAATATATAAAGTAGTTCTACCAATTCGATTATTTTCTATATAAAATACATTTATAAATATATTTATGAAGATCTGTTACAATTGGCTGCTTACAAACTAAATGCAATATGTAGCGATTGTAATTTTAAAATTTCAGTAAGTAAAACAAAAGTAATGACATTTTGTGGAAGAAATACTCTGTGTGCAAACATAGTAATTAGAGACGAAATTATTGAACAAGTATCCCACTTTAAATATTTAGGATGTGACTCAGCTATGGGTATGATAAAGATATTGAACACAAAACACATCAGTTTCAAGCTATTTGTGGTACAATAAATAGAACATTGAATAATAAAGCCCATAAACAAACAAAATTAAGATTTTATAAAACAATGGCTGTCCCTTCCTTTTGTATGGGAGTGAATCTTGGATTACCACTACCAAACAAGAAAGTAAAATCCAAGCAGCCGAGATGAAATTTTTAAGAAGAGTAAAAGGCTGCACTAGAATGGACCAGATAAGAAACGAGAATATCCGTGAAGACCTGCAGATCTACTCCATAAAAGAAAATATATTTAACAAGAAGATACAGTGGAAAGAACATGTAGAAAGAATGGAAGAAAGTAGATTACCAAATAAAATCTTCCATTATTTTCCAAGAGGAAGAAGAGATGTCGGACGTCTTCGGAAGAGATGGTCTTAGATCTATTAGTGAAGATGGAACAGGCAACTCTTGCCTAAACCAGGAAGTGAAGAAGAAATATATTTAAGAATTATATCACTTTTAATAAAAAATATATGCTAGGCCCATATCATAAAAATTATTACAATTTATTTAGGGGAAGACCAAAGAACAAAATGTTTGGAAACCCCTGTGCTATAAAACAGATACCTAAATATAGCCTGCATTCAAGCTATCTACCTATAATTTATAATGTGTCTCACATAACAAAATGTATTTAATTCGGTGTTGCATTAAGGTAGTCGTGTATCGACACACGATGAGTCTTGAAGACACAAGAGCAAGAGGTGAAGTCAGTAATCACGTCCGGACGAAGGGCCGGAGAGACCGCCGGCGCTCATTTTCTGCTACACCGACTCTAATTGGGCCACTCATCTCTCATTTGCTTTACCTGTTTCTTCCCTTACTTTATCCTCCCTCCCAACATTTCCTCACAAAACTCCATCATTTCTATTACTTTCTAAGGCGGCTAAACTTATCACTTTTTCGGAATGATCCCACAATAATAACAATTGTATTCTTCTTGTAAGCGTCCACCGCTGTTGTCTCGAGGAAGCGTGCTGCCTTGTCACGCAGCGGGCCCGGGTTCGATCCCCGCTCAGGACAAGTTTCCTGAGTGAGGTTTTTATTGGGGTTTTTCCTCATCTGTAAGACAAATGTCAGGAAAACTTGTAAGGCCCAAACGGTCCCCGAAATCATATGGCCATTGCAATCATCATCATTCATATTCATCTTAGGTGAAGCTTAAGATTAGGGACTCTCCTGGCGCACCACTATCATCATCATCACCCATCACATCATCGGGGCAACGTAACCCCGCTTTCCAGGCACCCTAACCTCAGAAGTGGGTTACAAGTACGCCATGCCAGGAGAGAAACCAGGAATGTCGAAAGACAAACCTGGGGAATTTGAAAAAAAAAAAATATTTTTTTTTCATCTGTATCAAGATGATTATTAGGTTAATGAAAGTTTGGTCATTCCAGTTAACATAAGGTAATCTGATAAGCCAATACTTTGCCGCAGTCACTGGACCAGATTCTCTTCAAGATAAAAAGAGCACAACTCATTACATTACTTACGACTATTTAACTCAATGACCAATCACGTTTCAATGAATGTTGTTTTACAACCAATGACAGTCGTGTTTCACCTCGCTCTTTATCGATTTATCTTTATCAGCTCCTGCTTTTGTGATAAAGAAAGCTCATCCTTTTTAATGTTCTGAACAGGTCAAAGCATTATTTTTCTCCAACAAATACATTGAATATAGCAAATAATTAACAGATTCCTTGATTTTACTGAGTTGTTTACTAAAAAATGAATGAATAACCCGTAATGTTGATTATGATATATAGTTTGATGTGTTTCATTATTTCTCCACTTGGGTGCACTCTTACAATATTGCGATCTTATTTGGCAATAAATAATATGATCAAGCAGCAGTGAATGAACATAACCTCACATTTTGTTTGTTTTCAAACATCGCCGTTTACATTAATTATATAAATATCGTAAAATAACTATATTTAACGATGATTTGTGAGTAAAGAACTTAATTTTATTCGTTGAATAGTCCTAACAAATGCCACTCTTGATTTCCAAATTCTCTACATAAATTCATGACTCACGAAGTTATCGATAATTTGGAAATCACTCGTGGCATTACTTATGATAAGTGATGTCAGGTACAAGTGATAATAAGTGACATCTCTTAATTAGTGAAACCTATAAGCAACAATAACAACCTGAGATGAGAGGGGGTCACCTGGCGCCACACGTCTCGACGCTTCCATCACTTCGATTTCATACAACGTCAACATATACAAGGAGCAAGTTTTTATAATAGTTCCAGATGTCAACAGAAACTGTCGCTTTACATCATCTCTCTTGTTCCCCACTGTGCGAACTTAACTTCGACAATTATAAATCATTCACAGAGCGTGACCTTATTTCCACAACTCCAAGATTAAAACTTTTCTTTCAACTTCTCTGTGCAACGGAAATAAATTATATAAAATATTACATTTGTTAATGAGCCAAACGGAAAACTTGCTCATAATTCTTGCATAATTCCATGACATAACATGACTAAGAATATAGAAATGCAAGTCAATCCACAGTAACACTAAATGCATGTTATACATCGACACTCTATTGAGTAACACCAAAAAATTAGGTCTGGAAGTAAACATTAATAAAACTAGAAATGTGGTCACACATGGAAATACATTTTGTAATGGAAATGGACACCTAGTGAAAAATGAGGGAAATTTTAAATAAGTGGCTCAATTCAAAAACCTAGGTACAATAATCACAAACAGGAATGAGGTGAACAAAGAAATTAAACACAGGCTGTACTTTGGAAATGCATGCTATTATGCATTACAGAGACTCTTGTCTCAACTTCTTTCAAAAACGTTAAACTGAAAATATATAAAACTGTAATTCTACCAGTTATATTATATGGATGCGAAAATAGACTCTTACTTTAAGGGAGGAAAGGAGAATACGAGTATTTGAGAATAAAGTTCTTAGGAAAATTTTTGGACTAAAGCGAGATGAACACACAGGTGAATAGAAAACACTACATTACAGTGAACTAGATGGTCTTTGTAGGAAGCCAGATATAATAAGAACATTTAAGTCTCTTAGATGGGCAGGGCATGTATCAAAAAATGGGGAATGAGAGAGGTGCATGGAAGGTTCTTGTAGGAAAACCAAAAGGAAAACGCCAGTATATTAGGATTCCATTCGCCTTGATATCTCTTTTCCATAGCTGAAAACATTTGAGTTAGCTCATTTGGTTTTATTTTACAATGGACAAATGGACGAAAAAACTTATATTAAAAAATAATTATTTAAATCCATTAATTGAAATTGAAATAAAAAACTGTGGGTGATGGAGAAATTCCGAATACATATTTGAAAACACGATAAAAAACTGTATTAAGTACAACTATTGGTACTCATGAGACAAAAATCATGTTGGCCAGTGTAATTGAATCATATATCCTTAAATTGTCATCGATTTATCCCGGCGGGCGGTCGTGGGAAAATTAAGTGCTTATTTGTATTCACGTACTCTTTCACGGCCGGAGTTGCTATGATGATCTTGAAGATTTTCGGGCTGAAGGCCGTGGTCGCGAGGCTTGTAGTTCCCCGACGTTTCGGCAGAGACTGCGTCTGGCATCCACAAGGCTTGTTTTGATACTGGCAATTTTTCCACTGTCTGTCCTATTTGTACGTTCGCCGCGATGTGTTCGTAAATTATATCTGCCTTCTGATTGGTCCGCGTTAGGGACTTCCATTGCACCAATGAGATTGGTGTTTGATGGTCTAGTCGACAGTACATTAGATCTCCCTTCTGATTGGTCAGCGGTAGGGACTTGCATTGTTCCAATGAGATTGCTGTTTGATGGTCGACTGTGCTTGTAGAGGTTTACATTCTGCGTTTTTTAGAACCGGAATCCATACTTTGTTGACTTTTAATGATTCTTCTTTTCTATTGAAACTGATTTTATGTTTGAATATTTCGATGGCTTCTCGTTGTAGACGGGTAAAATAGTGTGTGCAGTACATAATATGTCTATATTCTGGTATTGCACTCTGTGGCCATCAAGTACAGAGTGTTCTGCTACTGCCGACTTATCCATTTGTTTAAGACGACTGTATCTTTCATGCTCCTTAAGTCTGGTTGCGATTCTGCGTTTAGTGGTGTCTATATACACTTTTCCACAACTGCATGGTATCCTGTATATGCCTGCTGTCTGATGGGGATGGAGTTGATCCTTTATAGGTCTGAGAAGGTTCTTGATTTTCTTGGTAGGCCTGTATACTGTCTTTTTTCTTTTTTCTTTAGTTGTTTTCCAATGCGGTCCGTTACATTCTTAATGAACGGTAAAAATGCCCTGGTTGAAGATTTTTCCTCTGATTCCTTGCTGCTGTTGTTGTTGTCGATTTTTTGTAAGTGTTGTACACAAACGGTAAGTTTCCTGACAAAGATCCCTATTCACGTTATATACTCAGTCTCTTCTACAAGGCCTAGAAGTTTGAAATGGGAACCTCTTAACACCCTGTATACAAAATAACAAATGTACCGAATAACAGCAAGTAGCAGAGGTAATAAAAATAAATAGCAACCATCTTCAGCAAGCAGACGAAATAAAAATAAATAAAAACGAAGTAAAAAAACGAAGGAAGGAGATTCTTGAACTGAGATCTATCAGATGTGAAAAATGCTGGTAGTAAGAATAAAATATGGCGACAATTATTGATAACTTCATCCCTGACGTTCGGGAGGGAAGAGGAGGTACCTCGAGTGATTGCTTCACGGCCCAGAGATGAACATATCGAAGGTAATACCGGAGAAACCAGTGAACACCGATTTATTCACCACGACAAGAAATCATTATTCCTTCTTACCCAATATATTTTTTTTTAAATCTATGGAAATAAACGAAATTAATGTTATTATTAAACAATTTTGATTTACTAAAACTATTAGCCATTTCTACGATAATCCGTTAAGTTACTGCCGTACTCTTCTCTTTTTATCGAATTTCGAAGGAAAGTAACTAATGAGATTGTTTTCATGAAAATATATTTGACGCTATCTTACAAATCTTGGTCTTCCTACTTAACAATCAGCATCAGCCTCATGGGCTAGTGGTCAGCGTATCTGTAAAAGTTCATGAGGTCCCGGGTTCGATTCCCGGTCATTCCGAAGTAATTTTTCTTTGAAAGGAAATTACTCTTGTGATTGCTCATGATCTGGAATTTGGATTAAGCTTAGCTTGAGGACTCTATTGGGGCTTCATTACCATTTATCACTCATCATATCATCGGGGTAACGTAATTCCACCTTCCAGATGCTTCAACTTACCAGGGGAGAAAGCCAGAAATGTCATCAAAGACATCTTGATGGCATTGGATGATAAAAATAATCATAAGTAATGCCACGAGTGATTTCCAAATTATCGATAAATTCACGACTCACGAAGTGAGGAGTGAATTTAACCAGAGAATTTGGAAATCAAGGGTGGCATTTGTTAGGACTATTTAACGAATAAAATTAAGTTGTTTACTCACAAATCACTGTTTAACTATAGTTATTTTAAAATATTTATGTATTTAATGTAAACGGCGATGTTTGAAAACAGATCAGCAAATCAGAAATGTGAGGTTATGTTCATTCACTGCAACTAGATCATATTATTTATTGCCAAATAAGAGATTGTAAATATTGTAAGAATGTACCCAAGTGGAGAAATAATGAAACACATCAAACTATATATCAGAATCAACATTACGGGTTATTCATTTATTTTTTTAGTAAACAACTCAGTAAAATCAAGGAATCTGTTCATTATTTGTTATATTCAATGTATTTGTTGGAGAAAAATAATGTTCTGTCCTGTTCAGAATATTAAAAAGGAGGAGCTTTCTTTATCACAAAAACAGAAATCGATAAAGAGCGAGGTGTCATTGGTTGTAAAACAAAATTCATTGAAACGTGATTGGTTATTGACTAGAAATTGTGGCATGAGTTAAATAGTCAGCGAAAATGACCTATATGTATATATATGTCCACCGCTGTGGTCTCGAGGTAGCGTGCTGCCTTGTAACGCAGCGGGCCCGGGTTCGATCCCCGGTTGGGGCAGTTTTTCTGGGTGAGGTTTTATCGGGGTTTTCCTTCACCTGTAAGGCAAATGTCAGGAAAACTTTAAGGCCCAAACGGTCCCCGAAATCATACGGCCATCATCATCATCATCATCATCATCATCATCCTTCACCGGTGTGGAAAGCAACGGGAAGCTACCACACCTACAATTCCCTAGTAGAGCTGCAATCATAGCATTTTAATGCAATGTTTCGGAGCTTTACTAGGGAATTGTAGGTGTAGTAGCTTCCCGTTGCTTTCCACACCGATGAAGGATGATGATGATGCTAATGATGATGATGATGACGACGACGATGATGGTGATGATGATGATGGTGATGATGGCGATATGATTTCGGGGACCGTTTGAGCCTTAAAGTTTTCCTGACATTTGTCTTACAGGTGAGGAAAAACTCCGATAATAAACCTCACCCAGAAAAACTGCCCCGACCGGGGATCGAACCCGGGCCCGCTGCGTGACAAGGCAGCACGCTACCACGAGATCACAGCGGTGGACTTACGTTTTATATATACATACAAAATACTAATATTACTTTTGTTATAACAGGTAGTATAGATAATTCCATTATGAAGATCTTAGAGTATCAATACGTTTCATCATCATAGTACATTCACGAATTTAGGCCATTTGTTGACCTGTTTCGGCCTCAAGAGAAACACCATCCAAAAGTATTTTGAGTGGACGTCCTGGTCTTCTTCTTCCTGCAGGTTGATATCTTAACATTTGTTTGGGTATTCTGTGATCTTTCATTCGATGAACATGTTGTATCCATCTTGACTTATAATCAGAAATTTTGTTTTCTAAGAGATTCCATGTGTAATTCTTCTAAGATGTCTTCATTTTTTTTGTGATCTAGTAGTGTGTATCCTGCAGTGCTCCGAAGATATCTCATTTCAGCAGATCTAAGTCTCTGTATATCCTTCTGTTTCAACGTCCATACTTCGCTACCATACAAAAGAGTTGGAAGAGCCAGTGTTTTTATTCACTTTCAGTCTTGAATGCTTTTGGACTAACTGTGGCTTTGAAGATAGAATTTATTAACCCCCAACCCTAAATTCTTAAAATTTAGATATTTTTGCATTTACATCTTTTTCTTCCATCTCTTTTCTCTTCATCATATGATATATTGCAATCCTAGATATGTAAAATTATTCACCTGCGCCAAAATTTTAATTGTCCCGTTACAATTTTTTACTTCTGACAGGATCTACACCTTGAAATGCCCAATAATTTTTGTTTTTTCTGTAGATATCTTTCAAACCATATTCTTCTTTAATTTTGTTTAAGTTTCTCAATAAGTTTACATTTAAATAATGATAGAGTGATCGACACAGTCCCGGACATAATTGCAACTAAGTTACAGCTAGTCATAGATATCTTGAGATATTCGGAGAACAAACATGTCCTTGTGCTCTGCTATCGAAAGTAAAGAAGAGACTCTTGGGATCTTGTGCCTAAATAGTTGACAAAGCCGGTTAATTCTTAAAACTCATTCCATAAACAATTTGGTAGGCCTAAATGTGTGTGCCACAATTTGGAAGAGCAAAAGACATGTGACTGTACTCTTATTCGTCCAATACTTTCAAAATTCATTATCGTTTCACAAGCAGAAGATGGAACATTTGTTTCCGAAAGCCTTGTCACGCAACGGGCCTGGGTTCGATTCCCGGCCGGGATAGGTTCCTGGATGAGGTATTTTTCGGGGTTTTTCCTCACCTGTAATACAAGTATCAGGAAGCTTAGGGCCCAACGGTCTCCGAAAATCATCCGCCCATCATCATCATCCTTATCATTATCATAAGTAATGCCACGAGTGATTTCCAATTTATCTAGAGAATTTGGAAATCAAGAGTGGCATTTGTTAGGGCTATTTAACGAATAAAATTAAGCTGTTTACTCACAAATCATTATTTAACTATAGTTATTTTAAAATATTTATATATTTAATGTAAACGGCGATGTTTGAAAACAAATGAGAAGCGATAGGTACGCTTCATCTGCTTCTTTTGTTTATCACTGCAACCAGATCATACTATTTATTGCCAAAGGAACGCAATATTGTAAGAATGCTTTCTAGTGGAGAAAAAATGAAACACATCACACTGTATATTAATTCATTTTTGATGTCGTATGATGTAAATATGACAATTATATTTTTCTGGATTGTTACCTGGGAAAAAACACATTTAAGAAAGTGCAAACAGTGGTTTCTTTTTTTGGTGGAATAATCAATTGCTACAAATGTTTTTATATTAACTCCCGCATGCGGCATGTGTTGACATTCATGCACTATATATACAATCTGGTAGCCGTATTTCTCACAGGCTCGGTCACTGCAAAATAATGGTCAGACCTGTTCAGAATATTAAAAAAGGAGGTGCTTTCTTTAAAATGGTAATTATAACACTGATAAATATTTCGTGAAACACGACTCTGATTGGTTGAAACGTGATTGGTCATTGACTCCCATTTGGGGCATGGGTTAAATAGTCATCATCATCCTTCACGATGTGGAAAGTAACGGGAAGCTACCACACCTATAATTCCCTAGTAATCATAGCACGAAACTGCTATGATTGCAGTGAAAGACCTGTCCTCGGGCATAATTACTATAGAATAGATCGTCGGAGATTGAACACAAATCTAATGCACACATTATCAACACGCTATAATCTGTCACGTATGTCAACTGTTAGATCAGTCACTACCAAGTCGCATTAATGGAAGTAAAATATAAAAAAGAGGGAGAGAGATTTATGAAGGAGAGTGTTTATCTAGTGGAAGAGGCCCCAGGCCTTATCTGTAGCTTGCAATATGGAGTTTCTTCTTTCCTTAGAAAGATTTGAAGTTGTTTGTGCTGGTGTCAGATTTATGTCCCGCCATTATCAGTAAGGATGGACACGTTGAGGTAAGCGTCCAAACATAGAGATACGCCTGACAGTTGCTCTCAGATGATGGTCAAGGCACGGATCCAACTAATGGAAGCACTGCTCTAAAATATTATATACTTCTCTGTCGAATATATCTACCATTCAATTTCACACACACTCTACACAAATCTAAACTTACCGCATACTGTTATGTCCTGTACACTTTATACCAGAGGTTAGTTCACAAGATGACATTAATGGCCAGTTTCTGTAACTTCCAATTATATCTAACAGACAAACCACCCAAATGTAACATTAATTTCTCGGCTATTTAACTCAATGAATTTTGTTTTACAACCAATGACAGTCGTGTTTCACCTCGCTCTTTATCGATTTCTCTTCATCAGCTCCTGCTTTTGTGATGAAGAAAGCTCCTCCTCTTTAAAGTTCTGAACAGGTCAAAGCATTATTTTTCTCCAACAAATACATTAAATATAGCAAATAATGAAAAGATTCCTTGATTTTACTGACTTGTTTACTAACTAACTAACTAACTAACTCACTGGCACTATCGAACCCGTAGGTTCATGGCCGCGCGGACTTAAGCTCTCCATATATCCCTATCCTGAGCCAATGTTTTCCAATCATTCTTTGGCATGGGTTCCCTGAAGTAGTCCCCGCCCGGAGAACCGAATGGGGGATTATTTGACCTCCGAAAAATGTTACCTCCGTTGAACCCATGTCCGCATTTCTTGGCGGTTGTATTTTTACGGTGAAAAATCGTCACTCTTTCGACCAAGGTACTTTTTTCGTCTGGCTTATCACCTTCGACCAGTCCGGCATGGGAAACCCTATCGGCAGCAATGCTACCGCCGGCATAGCTCTCAGGATCATTTAAGCACGCAAGCCACTCCATCACGACAAGGTAAAGATGCCATGGAGGAACTGAGTTGTTTACTAAAAAAATAAATGAATAACCCGTAATGTTGATTATGATATATAGTTTGATGTGTTTCATTATTTCTCCACTTGGGTGCACTCTTACAATATTGCGATCTTATTTGGCAATAAATAATATGATCAAACAGCAGTGAATGAACATAACCTCACATTTCTGATTTGTTTTCAAACATCGCCGTTTACATTAAATATATAAATAGTTTAAAATAACTATAGTTAAACAATGATTTATGAGTAAACAGCTTAATTTTATTCGTTGAATAGTCCTAACAAATACCACTCTTGATTTCCAAATTCTCTAGATAAATTCACTCCTCACTTCGTGAGTCGTGAATTTATCGATAATTTGGAAATCATATTATGATAATTTAATGGTTTCTATTGAGTACATTGGTTTATATTAGAATAACGTATGGGTTCGCGTTATTATCCCCTAAACATAGACACAGTGTGTACAATCATTTGTAAAGGGCCTTTCATAACCAACTAACTCACTGGCACTATCGAACCCGTAGGTTCATTGCCGCGCGGACATAAGCTCTCCATACATCCCTATCCTGAGTCAAAGTTTTTCAATTATCCCCTGTATAATCCACTTACCTCAAACCATATTGTTACTAACTCTAAAGTTCATTGTTAAAAGCTGTTGTCGTATTTCACGTGCCGATATGTACTTTGATAAATGCCTCCATCGCCACGATCGGTGTATTATTGTTTCAACTCGCCATTCGTTGAAATAATTCTTACTGAATAACACGTGTCTCTTGTGCTTTGTTCCCATTTATAATGTCGAGTAAAAGGAAAGAAAAATTAGTACCGATGAGAAAAAAATTAGTGTTGCCGCTTAGAGTAAAAATAGAAATGCATGACCGTTCATACGTTTTGGCGAGTCCTTTGCGCCTATACCACGCTCTTTCAATGTTAATGGACCAAGAAATATGAAGACAAAGTAAGGAATTCTATCCCAGAATTCACAGTTGAATATCAATCTTAATTGAGAGACCTTTTAAAATCGGCAAAACAGGAAAAAATTAGTAAGTTTTTTAAGTCCTTGCCTAAACCTAACAGATATAATAATAATAATAATAATAATAATAATAATAATAATAATAATAATAATAATAATAATAATAATTATTATTATTATTATTATTAATATTATTATTATTATTATTATTATTATTGTTGTTGTTGTTATTCACTTCACGGGCTACGCAAAAATTGCCTGTTCCGCCTCACAGTTGTTCTGTCTAACTTTACACTGGCCTTCCTACATTCCTTGAACCTCTTGGCTTGTAGTTGAATGCTGCTCTTGGTAATCTTTTTACATTCATTCTTTCCACATATGTAAACCATTTCTCTCTATATTCTCTGATTTTCTCATCCAATGGATGTATATTTATCTCTGCTCTTATATATTCATTCTTAATCCGATCCAATCTTGTGCAGCCTTTTGTTCTTTGTTCATTTCTGCGCTTTGTATTCTACTTTGCAATTTTTTGGTCATTACCCAAGTTTCGCTCCCATAAAGTAATGCAGGAACTGCCATTGTTTTATAAATTTCAATCTAGTATCTCTTCTTGTTTTATTCTTTAATGTTTTATGTATAGTTCCGCATATCATTTGAAATTTCGACAGTTTCATATTTATGTCTCTTTCAGTTTTTGTGTTTATAGTACAATTACAACCCAAATAATTACAATTTGTTACTTGTTCCAGAGGTTTGTTGTCTATTACGATTTTTGATCTTATATGATCGTTTCCCCAAAATGTCATTATTTTTGTTTTTTTTTCTTTTGATATTTTGCAATTATTTTGTTGGCATAACTGATTTAATTGATGTAAAGAGTACTGCAAATTATTTTCATTTTCTTGAATAATAACCACATCGTCAGCATACATTAAAACGTTTAATATTTTAAAACGGTCCATTCTTATACCTACATTAACAATACTTTTCCAATTTTGGATCATATCATTAATATATAGATTAAAAACGGTAGTGATAAACTACACCCTTGACTTACACCTCTATTTATTAAAATAGCTTCGGTCTTTCATGTACCTATATTTATTATAATACCATAATAATTATTATTCTTATTCTTCTTCCTTCCAAGTATTAGGCCAAGGCCTGTTACGATCCTATAGAAAATTTTCCCTCCAGCGTTTTGATCCTCCCGGGAAATTCTCGTATAAGACTTGAAAGCATAATAATAGTCCCTTCGATTGATTGCTGGCCAAAGGAAGGCAAGACCAGTGATGGGGCTGCCATCTTATAGCCTCTGGTCAGGCTTTTCTGGAGAAGAAAAGAAAATAAAGGAAAGAAGAAAAATGGAAGAAAGGAAAGACTCCCTAGCCCTCGGATGTCCTAATAGCGTCGGAGTCGAAAAAAACAAGAGTTAACCAAGAGAGGTTAGATAGTAAAGTTAAAAGAGTGCAAAAACACAAGTAAGTGGAAGAAATGTTTTGCTCAGCTTGGGCACCTTGTGGTCGCCATCCACATATCCCCTAGATGAGGATTATTATTAATGGAAATTGTTCAAAATCTCTCAGGAATTGATTTTATTTTGATATGCTTTTTTATTTTATTCTGTAACATTGGAACGTATTATCTATATAACCATACAAATTACCATTCCATATTCGCGGTTTCTGTATTTGCTGCATATTTGGGAACATATCCCGCACGAATGAGAAGCTTTTTCTGTATACATACATTAAGCCACAGTTTGCTCTAAAATGTACTTATACGGCAGTGTGTTCTTAGCTGTAGGCCCTAGATTAGTAATTCCTAGAATTAAAATTAATTTGGTTACTATTTGGGACCACACAATAAGCTGTTGTTATACAGTGGTTAACGGTAACTCAAGGTTTGGCAGGTACATGTACCTAGCGAAGCAAAACTAATGTTTATTATAAAAGTGTAAATTTGATTGACGTGTTGAATATGGTCAGATTTGCAAAACAATACATTTTGTTAAAAGGAATACTTGAGCCAATTTTAAAACTTCCTTGGGAAATGAATATAAAAGGCCAATAAATGTTATTGTTAAAACAGAGTGTGGCCAGTAATACCCGTTTAATGAGTAAGCGCAGTTGTTGACGGAGGGCACTGCAGTCGTGTTTATACAGGAATAGTCACGTGACACTGCTATCTACGAGTGCAAAGGGGAATGGGACGTGGGACGCTGACAGTGTACACTGCCTTATATGACGTCACGTGTACCAACAAACAGAGCTTCCTGATTCTTCCGCCTGCAGACATACTTTGAACGGGTAATATCTCCCATACGAGTACATACACAGAGGAGCCAGTAGCTCCCTTACGAGTACATACAGAGAGCAGCCAGTAGCTCCCTTACGAGTACATACAGAGAGGAGCCAGTAGCTCCCTTACGAGTACATACAGAGTGCAGCCAGTAGCTCCCTTACGAGTACATACAGAGAGGAGCCAGTAGCTCCCTTACGAGTACATACAGAGAGCAGCAAGTAGCTCCCTTACGTGTACATACAGAGAGGAGCCAGTAGCTCCCTTACGAGTACATACAGAGAGCAGCCAGTAGCTCCCTTACGAGTACATACAGAGAGCAGCCAGTAGCTCCCTTACGAGTACATACAGAGATCAGCCAGTAGCTCCCTTACGAGTACATACAGAGAGGAGCCAGTAACTCCCTTACGAGTACCTACAGAGAGGAGCCAGTAGCTCCCTTAAGAGTACCTATAGAGAGGAGCCAGTAGCTCCCTTACGAGTACATACAGAGAGGAGCCAGTAGCTCCCTTACGAGTACCTACAGAGAGGAGCCAGTAGCTCCCTTACGAGTACATACAGAGAGCAGCCAGTAGCTCCCTTACGAGTATATACAGAGAGGAACCAGTAGCTCCCTTACGAGTACATACAGAGAGGAGCAGTAGCTCCCTTACGAGTACATACAGAGAGCAGCCAGTAGCTCCCTTACGAGTACATACAGAGAGGAGCCAGTAGCTCCCTTACGAGTACATACAGAGATGAGCCAGTAGCTCCCTTACGAGTACATACAGAGAGGAGCCAGTAGCTCCCTTACGAGTACATACAGAGAGCAGCCAGTAGCTCCCTTACGAGTACATACAGAGAGCAGTCAGTAGCTCCCTTACGAGTACATACAGAGAGCAGCCAGTAGCTCCCTTACGAGTACATACAGAGAGGAGCCAGTAGCTCCCTTACGAGTACATACAGAGAGGAGCCAGTAGCTCCCTGACGAAAACAGAGTGGGCTAGTTTATCATATTACGAATATTCAGAGGAGCCTGTTGCTCCCATATTATTACCTAAAAATATGAATCAATATATCGTACGTAAAATATACTAGGGAAGTCTAGATTTGCTCAAGTGGTCTACAAGATATTATTAATTTGTTGTGAATATTGTGTTGTTCATAAGAGTTTAACATAATAAGCCCTTTTTAATTAATTACACAACTCACTGTTACTGATTATCGAATTCCTTGTCCTTCACGCCGGTAGAACCCAGAAATAAGCTTAATCTAAAACTCGCCCTGAAGAGACCCTCGTGCTTACATTAGAGCCTGCTGTAAGTAAGAAGTCATTCTTTCGTTTCCCAGAGGAAAACAACAAGATCAAACTAGAATCCTTAATATGTGAATACGTATTTAATTCACGAAATTTATTTAGTTTTGTTTTATTATATAAATTCGTGAGGAGTTTGTGGAACTGTGATTGGTGACTGGGAAAACAACAGATCTAGGGATCAGAAAGTCCCAGGAGTGGAATCACTGTGTCATAAAATGCAGATATGACCAAGTTGATCATCAGAAATGAGGCAAAACGTGTATATGACTTTACAAGTGCTATAAAAGTAACTTCAAACAAGGAGTCGGAAGAGAGACAACTAAATAATTAAACATCTGAGTCACGCAACTCTCACACGCAACATTCAATTTTATTGTAGAACACACAAAGATATGTTTGTCTTACTCGAATAACCTCATGTGGCGGCACTATGGCCCTGGGGTCGACTCAGCCTCTAACGGGAATGAGTACCAGACGCTTGTTCTGGGGGTAAAGGCGGTCGTCACGAACGGCTGACAACCCGGCTGACATCAAGTGCCGATTGTCCAGGAATAGTGGGAGCCTTAACCTCCTACTACCCCCAAGGGCCTCCTGAGGCCTGTAGTGGGATCACTTTATGATAAGGGTACTCTCTTACGGGACTAACTTCTTTTTTTCTTCTTTCTACTACAAGGTTTAGGCTATGCAGCCTGTTCCGGCGAAGTTAAAAGTGGAGTCCATCTTCTACGTGGTCGGCCAACATCTCTTGTTCCTCTGGGATTATACAGGAAGGTTCTTTTTGGTATTCTTTCGTTGTTCATTCTCATTAAGTGTTCTGTCTATTTCTTATTATTTTCGCTGATTTTATCTTCAATTTTATATATATTTAATTATTATCGTATAGTTTCATTCCTTATTCTATCCGCTCTTGTGCATCCTTTCACATTACGTAAAAACAGCATTTCCGCAGTCTGTATCCTGCTTTTATACCTTGATTTCATTATCCAATTTTCACTTCCATACAACAACAAAGGAACAGCCATTGTTTTATATGATTTAAGTTTCGTATCTTTCCTTGATTTCCGACCTAAGGTTCTTTTTATGGTTCCACAAATAGCCTGAAATGTATTTACTTTATTTTCTATATCTTTATGTTCTCTGTAAGTTATATCACATCCTAAATATTGGAAATGTGATACTTGTTCTATTATTTTGTTAACCAGTACAATTTTTGATCTAATTCCATATTTAGCAATAAATGCCAAGATAATTTAGTAACGGTCATTTCTCAACAGATGTTAGCGAGTGACAAGTGGTTAGTTCATCGCCTTAAAAAGACATCGAAAGCTTTCCGCTATTAAAGTGATCTTCATCAAAATAAAATCATGTGACCTGCTCGGTTTTTATTGTTTATGGACACCGACGTACGTTTTAGGAGCAATAACTATGCGGCAAAAAAAGTCGTTCTCCTCAGTAAATAAAAATATGTCCTCTGAAAATCTGAATATACTTGTTATTCTTCGTAAATGAAAATAATAATATTAAAAACAAACAAAATATTCTAAAATATGCCTAATCAATAATTACAACTTAAAATAGTGTATTACATATTTGTGACGTATTTGAGTAATGCTCCAGTCGATTATGATGCAACAGAATGGCTGAAAGTGTTGAGTCTTCTGTTGCTGTGTCGTCATCTACCTGTCAAAAGTGACAGTAATTGTGGCGCGAATGGCGGAAGGATACAATTGGCGTTTGTTGATGTTAGGATCACTCGAAGAGCGGATAAGGTATTGCAAGCAACTAAGGAATTACGATGAATTCCTGATACATTCCTAAATAGATACCATATCTGAGGTTAGCAGAATGCCAAGATTGCAGCCAAAAACAGCACTAAGTCACTGACACTATCAAAACCGTAGGTTCATGGCCGCGCGGATATAAGCTCTCCATACATTCCTATCCTCAGCAAATGTTTTCCAATCATATTCTGTATAATTTATTTCCCTCTAATCGTGGTTAATGTTATTCTGCCACCTCATTATTGGCCTGCCTACTTGGTGCTTTCCCTCTGGTTTTCCTAAAAATAGTTTCCATCTCCCTCTTCCATTCCCCATTCGTACCACATGTCCTGCCAATCGGTGACTACGAGACTTAACTGTTCTTATTATAACTGGTATTCTATAAAGATCATATAGCTCACTGTTATGTAGTCTTCTCCATTCGCCTGTCTGTTCATCTCTATTCGGTCAAAAAAATTTGTTAAGAACATGTACCGAAACAGCTGTCACTGAATTATATAATAAATATGAAAATCAAATAAAACTACGTTTTATTTTTATTTAATTAATAAATATGGATTTTCATCAAGTAAACACCAACTCAATTGATTATAAATTATATACATGGACTGTCAATCACTATCATTATTTAAATCCAAATTATTATTCTTCTTCTTCACTTCCTGGTTTAGGCAAGAGTTGCCTGTTCCGTCTTCACTAATAGATATAAGACCATCTCTTCCGAAGACGTCCGACATCTCTTTTTCCTCTTGGAAAATAATGGAAGATTTTATTTGGTAATCTACTTTCTTCCATTCTTTCTACATTTTCTTTCCACTGTATCTTGTTGTTAAATATCTTTTCTTTTATGAAGTAGATCTGCAGTTCTTCACGGATATCCTCGTTTCTTATCTGGTCCATTCTAGTGCAGCCTTTTACTCTTCTTAAAAATTTCATCTCGGCTGCTTGGATTTTACTTTCTTGTTTGGTAGTGGTAATCCAAGATTCACTCCCATACAAAGAGACAGGGACAGCCATTGTTTTATACAATTTTAATTTTGTTTGTTTATGGGCTTTATTATTCAATGTTCTATTTATTGTACCACAAATAGCTTGAAACTGATGTGTTTTGTGTTCAATATCTTTATCATACCCATAGCTGATGTCACATCCTAAAATTTAAAGTGGGATACTTGTTCAATAATTTAGTCTCTAATTTACTTTTGTTCTCCTTATTGAAATTTTAAAATTATAATCGCTACATATTGCATTTAGTTTGTAAGCAGCCAATTGTAACAGATCTTCATCATGGTGTAGTAAGACTAAATCATCGGCGAAAAGTAAGTTATTAATACTTGAGTTATTGTTCAATCTAAGGCCTTTGTCCATTATAATTTTCCATTGTTTCATAATGTCGATATATATATATTAAAAAGAGTGGGCGATAGACTACACCCTTGTCTAACTCCTTGATTTATTAAAATTTCGTCTGACCTTTTTCCATCAGTTTTTTTAAATCAAAATTAACTGATATATTTTGTTCGACACAATGAAAACATTAACTGCGTAACAAAAATATTCAACATTTTGTAAATATTCATCTAGGAAGCTTTACTTACTTAATTTTATTTTATATTATTTTAATTAAAAAATAAATATATTTAATCTAATGTGTGGCACTATTAAAAGAACCCTTAAAAACACAAGAAAAGAAACAAAAATAAAATTTTACAAAGTAATTGCTGTTCCTGTCTTGATGTATGGATCAGAATGTTGGACGACCACTAAAAGACAAGAACAAAGATTTGTAGCAATTGAGATGAGCTTTTTAAGAAATATAGCAGGATATACTCTGCGGGATAAGAAAAGAAATGAAGATATAAGAAAGGAACTAAATATCTTCAAACTTACAGATTGAATAATTAAATATAGGAACACCTGGAAATAACATGATGGTAGAATGCCAGAAGAAAGATTTCCAAAATTATTGCTAAATCATAAACCGCACGGAAGGAGAAATGTTGGTCGCCCACAAAGAAGATGGTCTGAACAATTTTAAATTTTCTAGCTTTCATGAAACCGGAACGAGCCAACAGGCTTAATCCCTGGATGAAGAAGAAGACAAATGTGGTTTTTGTTAACAAAAACAACTCTTACTTACTTACTCACTGGCACTATCGAACCCGCAGGTTCATGGCCGCGCGGACATAAGCTCTCCATACATCCCTATCCTGAGCTAATGCTTTCCAATCATAGCCTGTATAATCTACTTCCCTCAAATCATAGTTAATGTTATTCTCCCACCTCATTCTTGGTCTACCAACTGGGCGTTTTCCCTCTGGCTTTCCTACAAGAAGCTTCCATGCAAGTCTTTCATTCCCGATACGTGCAACATGTCCTGCCCATCGCAGTCTACGAGACTTAACTGTTCTTATTATATCTGGCTTCCTATAAAGACCATGTAGTTCATTGTTAAGTAGTCTTCTCCATTCACCTGTCTGTTCATCTCTCTTTGGTCCAAAAATGCTCCTAAGTACTTTATTCTCAAATACTTTGTAATCTCCTTTCCTCCCTTAAAGTAAGAGTCCATGTTTCGCACCCATATAACATAACTGGTAGAATAATAGTTTTATATATTTTCAGTTTAACGTTTTTTGAAAGGAGTTGGGACATCAAGAGTCTCTGCAATGCATAATAGCACGCATTTCCAGAATTGAGCCTATGTTTAATTTCTTTGTGCATCTCATTCCTATTTGTGATTATTGTTCCTCAAAATTTCCCTCATTTGTCATTAGCTGTCCATTTCCATTATATAATGTATTTCTACCTGTGACCAAATATTTAGTTTTATTGATATTTACTTCCAGTCCTAATTTCTTAATGTTACTCAATAGTGTGTGCGTGTTGTCCTTTAGTATTTCCTCGCTATCGGCCAATAGTACTACATCATCAGCATAAACTAACAGCTTATTAATACAAAGTAAAACTACTCTATTTTGGAAATTTCCGTAAATGAATATAAAGCAGACCTATAATAATTTTGGTAGGTCTGTAGCGTTCCAGGAACATACTACAACTAAACATGTTACGTGTAACTTTTTGGTCACACTGTATAATTTGCTTAAAGTTGTCAGTGAATTTGATACAAGAATCATAAAACAGTTTTATTGCTTATGTGAGGAACAGTTACCGGTGCAATTTAAATGGAACTGAGAAAGGATGTTTGCTTTAACAATCTTGTAAATTGTGCGTCAGATGTTCGGCTCACTTTGAGAGTTCTATGTATGTTGAGCGATTACTATTTCACAATGATAACTTGTGTGCAGTGTACAGTCGCTTTCACGCTCAAATAAACCTCGGCTATCACTGGCGCTATTGAACGGGGATTCACTTATGTAAATTCTCCGTACGTCCCTATCCTGAATATCCCTATCTTCTTCTTGTATCTTGTAAGCCTATGTTTCCCTTAATCCTTAAATTTTGTAATGTATCTTTTTGGATACATCAGTTGGTTCAATTAATGTAATATTTTAAATAAATCAGAAGAAATCGAACAAAATGAAACCACTTAAATATGTGTCTAATTATACAATACACCTAATAATAACAGTTGCACAAGATTCCGTACTCACTGCGACCCGCCACATTTAAATAACTATCAGAAGATATTTGTGCTTTGCCAATTTAAGCTTCTTCTTCTTCTTCCTTCCAAGTATTAGGCTAAGGCCTGTTACGATCCTATAGAAAATTTTCCCTCCAAGGGATTAACTATAAAGATGATCAATTAGATGATATATTGTGCCAATTTAAGCGATAACAGATATATAGGCGCTCTTTCTGTACAGGGAAGAATTTGAGCCATACTAATTTAGTTACACTTGTTTTCGTATAGATGTCATTTTGAGTGGACCGTGGTCAGCGTTTCGCCTCATACTGACATCCAGGAAACCAAGGTAGTACTAGGACGGATATATTCGGTAAATTTTGCTTAGAGGCCTTTTCATTTAGGCTTAAGGATTTTTTACGAGCCTGAAATCTTCAGACTCGGGACCCACAGCTTAAAGTCCCTCCCGGAGGAATTGCTCCTTGGATATTTCCATCCTAATAAAATCCATCGACCCCGGCCAGGTTTGAACGCGCGACCCTCGGGACCAGAGGCAAGAAGCATAACCACTAGTCCATCGCGAACATATACATGTAATATATAAAAATGAATGTTTGTTTGATTGATTGTTTGTTTGTTCGTACTTTATGCGCGGCCATACCGTTGATCCGATTGTGATGGGTTTTTTTCGCAAAATGTTCAGGAGATTCCCGGGATGAACATAGGCTATAAGAGAGTTGAGATATTCAACTCCTACACCCTTAAAAAACACCCTTTGTAGTGAAAAACGTGAATAAGTCAATTTTTTACCCTTAAGGGTCGGTTTCACCAACAGTGGTAACTGTATTACGCCAGTTTAAGCTATGTATTATATAGGGGGGAAACTGGCGTAATACAGTTACCTCTGTTGGTGAAACTGACCATAAATGGCTTACGCTACCTAAACCATAACAAATACACGGGACTTGTGGGCAGGGCATGTGGCACGAATGGGGGATGAGAGACGTGCATGGAAGCTTCTTGTAGCAAAACCAGAGGGAAAACGCACAGTTGTTAGACGAAGAATAAGGTGGGAGAATAACATTAACTATGATTTGAGGGAAGTAGATTATGCAGGGAATGATTGGAAAACATTAGCTCAAGATAGGGATGTATGGAGAGCTTATGTCCGCGCTGCCATGAACCTAAGGGTTCGATAATGCCTGTGAGTTAGTTAGATATATTTGTTATGTGGATTTAATAAAGTGCCTAAATCTTATATTTCGTATTTTTTTAAAATCCGGTATCCGGCCGGGTACTAGTTTATTATGCGGTATCCGTTAGGATAGTAGATTTAGGCCATATATGACGGATACCGGATAGTTGTCGGATATCCATTTCATCCCTAATGCACATTTCCAATAGCCTTCAGGCTTCAAGAATACGCTCACAGATATGAGGTAGTTACTGTGCTTGGAAAGCGAAGAAGTCTTTCAGAAAATTATAGTACACTTCATAAATCACAAGGTCGCCCGCGGTGATCTAGTGGTTATGTTCCTTACCTCTGGTCCCGAGGGTCGCGAGTTCAAATCCGGCCGGGATCAATGGATTTTTAGAACTGGAAAACCCAAGAGACAGGTCCTGCAGGAGGGACGTTAAGCCGTGGGTTCCGAGCCTGAAGATTTCCAGGCTCATAAAAGAACCACAAGTCTGAATAAAAAGGCCTCTATGAAAAATTAAACCGATCTTCACCCATCCAAGTAATATGCTACCTTAGTTTCTTACTATAGCTTGGCAGCGAACAAAATGCAGTGGTAATACATTCTTATCTTGACAGTACATCTCTCACTAAGCAGACCCGTGTTCTCCTCTTCTACTTGTTTCAAAAACGAGCATCAACACAGGTGAGGATATATTAATGTTTTACTTCATACTTACTTACTCACTGGCACTATCGAACCCGTAGGTTCATGGCCGCACGGACATAAGCCCTCCATACATCCCTATCCTGTGCTAATGTTTTCCAATCATTCCCTGTATAATCTACTTCCCTCAAATCATAGTTAATGTTGTTCTCCCACCTCATTCTTGGTCTACCAACTGGGCGTTTTCCTTCTGGCTTTCCTACAAGAAGTTTCCATGCACGTCTTTCATTCCCTATACGCGCAACATGTCCTGCCCATCGCAGTCTACGAGACTTAACTGTTCTTATTATATCTGGCTTCCTATAAAGACCATGTAGTTCATTGTTATGTAGTCTTCTCCATTCACCTGTCTGTTCATCTCTCTTTGGTCCAAAAATTTTCCTAAGTGCTTTATTCTCAAATACTCGTAATCTCCTTTCCTCCCTTAAAGTAAGAGTCCATGTTTCGCACCCATATAATATAACTGGTAGAATAATAGTTTTATATATTTTCAGCTTAACGTTTTTTGAAAGGAGTTGGGACATCAAAAGTCTCTGCAATGCATAATAGCACGCATTTCCAGAATTGAGCCTATGTTTAATTTCTTTGTGCATCTCATTCCTATTTGTGATTATTGTTCCTAGGTATTTGAATTCAGCCAATTCCTCAAAATTTCCCTCATTTGTCATTAGCTGTCCATTTCCATTATATAATGTATTTCTACGTGTGACCATATATTTAATTTTACTGATATTTACTTCCAGTCCTAATTTCTTAGTGTTACTCAATAGTGTGCGCGTGTTGGCCTTTAGTATCTCCTCGCTATCGGCCAGCAGTACTACATCATCAGCATAAACTAACAGCTTATTAATACCATTCAGTTGTAAGCCTTCCTCATTCTCTAAAGATTTAATGGCATGCTCTAGTACAAAATTAAATAGTAGAGGAGATAGTGCATCTCCTTGCTTCAACCCATTCTGGATTTCAAAAGTGTCTGAAAACTGTTTGCCTACACGCACCCTACTCATTGAGCCATTTAGACACATTCGTATAAGTCTAACTAACTTTTTAAGAATTCCGAACTCCAGCAGGATACTATATACCTTCTCCCTCTTAATTGAATCATATGCTTTTTTGAAGTCTACATATAGTTGGTGTACAGTACCATTATATTCCCATTTCTTTTCTAAAATCATTATCTATTCAATTTTAACGTTATCCATTATTTTAATTATGCACTCTCTTCAAATATTTTTTATCAATCAGACCATTTACGATAATCAGTAATGAAAAGAAAGAAGTGAAAAGTGTATTATTTTTATCCCATCATAAACTATGATTCTTAAATGTGGATTGTGAAATACATGATGAGAAAACTTCTAAATGCTTTTGAAATAGGAGGATTAAGAGTAAACATGGAAAAAACTGAGTATCTTGTAGAAGGAGGAAGTGGACAAGATATATCCCTATCCCAAGGAATTATTAGAGCTGTTAAAAAATTTTAATATTTGGGATCACTTATTGATGAATCAGGGAGTTGTAAAGCTGAAGTAGATAGCAGGTTAGTACAAGCACGAAGAGCCATAAAAATGTTGAATGGAGTACTGTGGAGTAGGACCATGTCAAACCACACGAAGAAGAGGATTTTGAAGTCTGTTGTGGAAAGCATAATGACTTATGGTGCTGAGGGATGGACTTTGGTAGAGGGACAAAAAACTAAGATCTTGGCAGTGGAGATGGATGGAATAAGACGCAGTGCCAGGGTGTCCAGGTTGGAAAGAAGAAGAAATGAAGAAGTGAGGCAGATGATGGATATGGAGGAGACAGTGGTGGAAAGGATCGAAAGACGAGCTCTTCAGTGGTATGGCCATGTCAGGAGAATGGAGGATGATAGGTGGCCCGAAACTCTTTTGGAATGGTCACCTTCTGGTAGAAGGAAACGGGGCAGGCCAAGAACAACTTGGAGAGGAGAGATCCATAGATTGATGAACGACCGAGGTCTGGAGGAGGATGAATGGCGTGATCGGCAAGAATGGCGAATGGGAATACAGGGTAACCGCTGAAAAGTGGAGAGGCCCTCAAAAGTAAAAAGTAAGTAAATGTGGATTACAAGCCAACAACTAGCTAATAAACCCGGGTCTACTACATCTGTCGTTAAGTTCGCAGATTTTGAAATATTCTGAATTTTTTTCTATTACCAAACAATAATATTGATAATTGAGTTGGAAGAGGAAATGAGATCAATTGGATTTTTTTATGCGTGTTTAATTTGTTAGGTTGGTTGGCCTGGCTCCTCTGGGACAGTACGTTGTCGGCTTCCCTTTGACGCGCCGCGCCACTTGCAAAACACTCAGCGCACTAAATCCAATGCAACGATTGATGGCTCGTAAAGAACAGGCATTTCTATCCGCGCCACAACTTCTCTCTCCCTCTCTCTCCCTTTCTCTCTCTCTCTCTCTCTCTCTCTCTCTATCTCTCTCACTCTTACACTTACTCCCTTAGTTTAACCTCTAACAGGCCTATTTTCAGGTATTCCCGGGGCTTACCGCACCTTTTGTGAGAGGATTTTCATAAGTAATGCCACGAGTGATTTCCAAATGATAAATTCACGACTCACGAAGTGAGGAGTGAATTTATCTATAGAATTTGGAAATCAAGAGTGACATTTGTTAGGACTAATTAACGAATAAAATTAAGCTGTTTACTCACAAATCATTATTTAACTATAGTTATTTTAAAATATTTATATATTTAATGTAAACGGCGATGTTTGAAAACAAATGAGAAACGACAGGTACGCTTCATCTGCTTCTTTTGTTTATCACTGCAACCAGATCATATTATTTATTGTCAAAGGAACGCATTATTGTAAGAATGCTCTCTAGTGGAGAAAAAATGAAACACATCAAACTGTATATTAATTCATTTCTGATGTCGTATGATGTAAATATGACAATTATATTTTTCTGGATTGTTACCTGGGAAAAAATACATTTAAGAAAGTGCAAACAGTGGTTTCTTTTTTTGGTGGTATAATCAACTGCTACACATGTTTTATATTAACTCCCGCAGGCGGCATGTGTTGACATTCATGCACTATATATACAATCTTGTAGCCGTATTTCTCACAGGCTCAGTCAGGTCAGACCTGTTCAGAATATTAAAAATATGGTAATTATAACACTGATAAATATTTCGTGAAACACGACTCTGGTTGGTTGTAAAACAGAAATCATTGAAACGTGATTGGTTATTGACTCCCATTTGGGGCATCAGTTAAATAGTCAACTATACATCAGACACAAGTAGTCGTGGTATAATTCAGTATTAACAATATTATGAATCATGGCGTCAACCTGCAGGAAGAAGAAGACCAGGACGTCCACTCAAAATACTTCTGGAAGGTGTTTCTCTTGAGGCCGAAACAGGTCAACAAATGACCTAAATTCGTTAATGTACTATGATGATGATGAATCATGGCCCACCACTGTGGTCTCCAGGTAGCGTGCTGATTTGTCACTCAGGGGGCCCGGGTTCGATCACCGGTCGGGGCGGTTTTTCTGGGTGAGGTTTTTATCGGGGTTTTTCCTCACCTTTAAGACAAATGTCAGGCCATCATCGTCATCATAATCATTATCACCATCCTTCACCGGTGTGAAAAGCAACGGGAAGATCGTCAAAAACGAGATCGTCAAAAACAAGTCAGTTGCTGCTACAAACAGTTGAAGTATACATCACCGTACAGAACAACAACGAAAGCGGAAACTCAACCTGCAGAAGATGGAAGATGACATCCGAAAGCGCTCCAGTTAATTTTATATAAAATATTTTAACAAAGTTGAGGACGACGGCACCTACCAACAGGTACAATTTAATTTTTAACTTTCACCATATGCCTTCACCTCAACGGAATTTGATATGAATTTTACTGGTATTGATTAAAAGGACCTCGAAATATTCCTTCCTAAAATAAACCACTGATTTCAAGATTTCAACGTTGTAGCTTTAGAAACTGATCCTGGTTGAAGGGAATTGAATGAGAGAAAGGTGAAGAAGTGAGTGTATCAGATAGGCTGTCATGTTGGAAGAAATGTACAGATCAGGCATACAGCATTATCACCGCTCTCAATTTGAATGCCAATTACAGATCTGTTTCCAATTATCCAACTCCAACACATGACTAATTTGCAATCTCCTCTTCAAAGGGTTGCATCATAACAAAGATCGTTAACGCAGTTCACATTCTCCCTTCCTACCCCTTTCATCCCCCTCAATTCAAATTTTCCAACCTATTACCACATTTTTTTTCTCTCTCTACCAGTTAAATTATATATTACCTCATTTATAGAGATTTGAGTATCTAAACAATAATTACTAATTTCAAATCCTGGCAACATGTACGTTGCCATGACGACGTACAGTATGTCATAATGTATGTTCCAGATTATTTGATACGCTCAACTAAATATAAACACGTTATTACAATCAGATTTTATGCAAGAGAAGAAGATGACAGACAGATAATGTTTCAATTCGTCAAATCAAATATTTCAACATTACTTCGTGATCTACTTCATATTGGATTCATTAAAAAAATTAAATATGCATCCAATTAGGAACAATAATCACAAATAGGAATGAGATGCACAAAGAAATTAAACATAGGCTCAATTCTGGAAATGCGTGCTATTATGCATTGCAGAGATTCTTGATGTCCCAACTCCTTTCAAAAAACGTTAAACTGAAAATATGTAAAACTATTATTCTACCAGTTACATTATATGGGTGCGAAACATGGACTCTTACTTTAAGAGAGGAAAGAAGATTACAAGTATTTGAGAATAAAGTACTTAGGAAAAATTTTTGGACCAAAGAGAGATGAACAGACAGGTGAATGGAGAAGACTCCATAACAACGAACTACATGGTCTTTATAGGAAGTCAGATTTAATAACAGTTAAGTCTCGTAGAATGCGATGGGCAGGACATGTTGCACGTATGGGGAATGAAAGACTTGCATGGAAGCTTCTTGTAGGAAAGCCAGAGGAAAAACGCCCAGTTGGTAGACCAAGAATGAGATGGGAGAATAACATTAACTATGATTTGAGGGAAGTAGATTATACAGGGAATGATTGGAAAGCATTAGCTCAGGATAGGGATGTATGGAGAGCTTATGTCCGCGCGGCCTTGAATCTACGGGTTCGATAGTGCCAGTGAGTAATTTCCGATTGATTGAGGGTCTTTCCACTTTTCAGCAGTTGCCCTTTTACCAGCCGGCTGCTGGCCCTTCACATCCACATGTGTCAATCACAGAGGTAGATGATCAACAGCCAGTGTAGGGGTGACATGTGGTTAGCATGTCGAGTCCCCCTGCCGTTATAGCTGGTTCCTCAACCTGGAGCCGCTACTTATTGTAGCTACCCAATTGCCTCACGATGCTGGGTGGGCACCGGTCCCATACTGGCCGAAATACCATGAGAAAATTTCTTCCCCCGTGGAGACTCGAACCAACGCAAGTCCCGTAGCTCTGCGCCAAGACTTCCTACCTTAACCGCTTCTATAAAATCATCACAAAGAATATGTTAGAATACGCAGCTTGGTCATGTATGGTGGATGCCAAAAAGCAGACTCTCTAAAGAAGTTTAGATTGGAAATTCGAAGAAGTATGACCTGATAAACGACTTCAGAAAGATGAAAAATAAAAACTGCAAATCTCCCACTAGAAAAAAACAGTACATAAAGGAAAAAAATAGCTGAGAAGACCAATATATTACAATGGAAGTTGTAGAGCCTGTCGAAGAAGAAGAAGAACTCTACCATAAAATATTACAATTCTTGGGTTTAATTTTATATCAAAACAGACATGTAAGGTCACAATAATGTATGTGTAATGTAAAAGTGGAACATTACTCCTGTTTTCATCAGAAGATCAATTTATTTCATTTATATAAACGTTCGTTACTAAATTGTAACATGACATTCTGTTGGTGATGTCTGTTATTTTGGTTTACAGATCGTCAGTCAACGAAATCCATAATCTTTGCTTTGTATTACTCATAGCTAATACATTACACTATCTTCTGAAGGTGTTTATGTATTAAAGTCATATAACTCACTCTTACATTTCACATATCCCATCTTTTGCACAGTATGAGGGATGATTTCTTCCATTAACCACAATTTAGCTTACAATAAATAACATAAAATTACTGTACTAATGGCCTTCATTTCATCGTTTTAACCAGGATTCTGTTTTAAGAATATTGTAAACAATTCACCTTTCCTAACAAAACTTACCATTATTCTCAAAATGTAATCTAATATATAAAAATGAATGTTTGTTTGTTTATTAATTAAATAAAAATAAAACTTAGTTTCATTAATTAAATAAAAATAAAACGTAGTTTTATTTGATTTTCATATTTATTATATAATTCAGTGACAGCTGTTTCGGTACACAGTACCTTCTTCAGACATGTTAACAAATTATGAATTGTGTTCCAACTGATCTAAGCAACAATACAACAATATTTATTTAAATTTTTAATCATTGTTTCGATCCAAATTTTTAGAAATTTTACATATTTGTGATAAGGGTAAGAAGTTAGATCTTTTGGAGGCTGTAGAAATTAATAAATTTAAAAGTAGTAAAAAACTGTTAAATTCTCAACTTGATTTGAATGAATCCCCTTTGTTAAATCTAAAAATTTAAATAAATATTGTTGTATTGTTGCTTAGATCAGTTGGAACACAATTCATAATTTGTTAACATGTCTGAAGAAGGTACACTGTACCGAAACAGCTGTCACTGAATTATATAATAAATATGAAAATCAAATAAAACTACGTTTTATTTTTATTTCATTAATAAATATGGATTTTCATTAAGTAAACACCAACTCAATTGATTAAACTTAGTTTTATTTGATTTTCATATTTATTAAGATATAATTCAGTGACAGCTGTTTCGGTATATTGTACCTTCTTCAGACGTGTACCGAAACAGCTGTCACTGAATTATAACTTAATAAATATGAAAATCAAATAAAACTAAGTTTTATTTTTATTTAATTAGTGGATATGGATTTTCATCAAGTAAACACCAACTCAATTGATTGTTCGTTTGTTTGTTTGTATGTTTGTTCGTACTTCATGCGCGGCCATACCGTTGATCCGATTGTGATAGGGCTTTTTTTTTCAAAATGTTCACGAAATTCCAGGGATGAACATAGGCTATAAGAGAGTTGTGATACACAACTCCTACACTCTTAAAAATCGCCCTTTGTAGTGGAAAACGTGAAAAAGATAGCTCTTTGTACGCTTAAATGGCTTACGCTGCCTAAACCATAACAAATACACAAAATTAATGTACACAGAATTGAATATCTTACAAAGCTCTGCAAAAGAGTCCGCGACAGCATATGTTTATCTCTTACGGATAAGTCACAATAACTATTTTTGTCTTTCATTGATGCCAAGAAGATCGAGACAAGTATGTTTCCTGTGCAAGCATAGCAGCACATGGCGGGTATTCTTTTACCGATAACTCCCCAATAACGAATTTTGTCTTTTAGCTCATTTATGCCAAGAAGATGGAGATAAGTAGATTCCCGGGCAACACCGGGTAATCAGCACGGGGAATCTCAAAATAATTACGTTATACGTTTATAATTTTTTTAATATTTCTTTTTCAACTAATCATAAGATGTGCATTAATTTTTGTCTTTCAGCTCATTTATGCCAAGAATATCGGGATGAGTAGATTCCCGGACAACGCCGGGTAAACACGGGGTATCACGGGGTATCTAAAAATAATCACACTATAACATTTTCTTATTTCTTATTTAACTAAACATAAAACATTAATTTTTCGTCTTTCAGCTTATTTATGTCAAGAAGATCGCGATAAGTAAATTCCCGGGCAACGCCGGGTAATCAGCACGGGGTATCTAAGAATATAAATGTATAATTATTTTTCCTTTTACTTATTCAACTAAACATAAAAACACATTAATTTAAATGTATTTAGGCGTAGCAGCGCACGCCGGGTATTAGCTAGTAAAATTATAAAATTGTTTTCCTTATAAGTCCGTCTCCCAAACTTTTAAAATATTAATTCACAGTAGACCTGTCGGGACATTTGCTTCATCACCAGAAGAAGATACGTTTATTTTCACTGACCCTGGAGACAATACCTTCTGCCGGTGAAAGGCCTACTTACTTACTCACTGGCACTATCGAACCCGTAGGTTCATGGCCGCACGGACATAAGCTCTCCATACATCCCTATCCTGTGTTATGCTTTCCAATCATTCCCTGTATAATCTACTTCCTTCAAATCATAGTTAATGTTATTCTCCCATCTCATTCTTGGTCTACCAACTGGGCGTTTTCCCTCTGGCTTTCCTACTGCGGACTGGTCGAAGGTGATAAGCCAGACGAAAAAAGTACCTTGGTCGAAAGAGTGACGATCTTTCACCGTAAAAATACAACCGTCAAGAAATGCGGACATGGGTTCAAGTGGGGTAAAATTTTCCGGAGGTCAAATAGTCCCCCATTCGGTACTCCGGGCGGGGACAACTTCAGGGAACCTATGCCAAAGGCTCAAACACAGGGACATGTTAGGACTTTATATTATAGCGGGGCACTAGAGATATTAACGCAGGAATTAGATAAATCGCCATTGGATATAGTCGCTCTCAGGAAGTTAGGTGGCCAGGAGAAGGTAGTCAGGAATCAGGTAGCTTTGCATTATACATGGGACCTTTAGAAAACAAAATTTCTGATTATAAGTCAAGATGGATGCAACATGTTCATCGAATGGAAGATCACAAAATACCCAAACAAATGTTAAGCTATCAACCTGCAGGGAGAAGAAGACCAGGACGTCCACTCAAAATACTTTTGGATGGTGTTTCTATTGAGGCCGAAACTGGTCAACAAATGGCTTAAATTCGTATATGGGCCATGATAATGAAATACAGGGTTATTCAAAAAGAAGGAACAGTCTGCAAACATTCATTTTTTCCAAACTACAAAAAATTGAAACACAATTCCAACGTTCCTGAAAAGAGAAAAGTTTGAACTTCCGATCATGGCCGCATTGGCGCTGTTGCTTGTCATGTTGATTGTTTGTATTAAAATGACGACACAACAGGGCGTTGGATTGGAAGAGGAGGAGCAGAAAATCAACTTCATTACCGGTGGTCTCTCAAGTTACCAGACCTAACCCTGTGTGATTTTTTATCTGTGGGGATGCGTAAAAGACCTTGTTTTTATCAGCCATATGCCTGAAATTCTTGAAAAATCTGCGACATCGAATTGTTGAAGCTGTGAATTCGATAACTAGAGACCAGTTGATTAGTGTGTGGCAAGAAAAGAGCCACCGTTTTGATATCTGACGTGTAACACGTAAGTGCTCATATTGAATGCATAAAATAGTGAAATTTTAACTTTACTCTTTCCAGGAACGTTGGATTTTTTTAGTTTTTTTTTTATCTAAAACGTATAAACCCTATTTCACCTAAGGTACATTAGGGTTATATTTTGAAGAAGAAATTCTTTTCCCACGTTGTGGTGACATCTTGAAGCAACTATCTCTCTTCATGCCCGATGTTGTAGTAACATTTTGAAGGATTGGTGTCCCAAAAAGAATTACTGGTTCAGGTTGGGTTTAATTTTCGGTACAGCTGGATTCTATTCTTAGGGTCGGAAGTTGGTACACTGGATAGTAAAACACTTCACAATCACTGAAAACTGTTTCTTGTAGAAATAATTGTAAATTTATTACTATTTAATTTCCCAGCAGATGAAGTAAATATAGGTGGTATTATTCTTCACCGTCAATTAAAATAAAATTATTTTCTTTTCTTGAGTAAACTATTCTTCTTGTATTAAATATCACATTTTATCAGGAGAGCTCTATTTGCTTCTATCTTTGTGGAAAGTTGTATGCAGAATTACTAGGTAATTCTTTTAATAATTTTAAAGAACATTATTACACCACAAGATTTTATATTTAAATTCTATTGGTTAATAACCCATTAAATACCAGGTTTAAATTTGATTTGTTAAATCAAAAAGTTCATTTTTTTAACATCCAATCAGAGTTTAGTTTACTTTCATTTAAAAATATGAAGTTAAGCAGGTGTTCTTTTTACAGTTATAACAGAAAGCTATATAATTCTGAGAACAATGTCTTAAAACAATTTTTAAAAGCATTATTTAGAAAGACTTATGTAATACAATTTCTTTAATTGTTACTAAGACATTTTATTCAATAATGAATTATTTAGATGTTTTTCTTTATTTAAGTTATATTTAAATATTAAAAGAATTTTAAAGTAAACAATTATTAACTTTAACTTCCATATTTATTATGATTTTAAAATCCTGCTTTAATTTTGTCAAATTTGTGTCGTTATATAATCTATCTCTTGTCTAAAATTAAAGTTTTTTTATGAATTTTATTTACAAAAACATTAATAAAGTCTGTATTTCTTTTCTGTCATAATCACTTCTGTAACGGGTGGTTTACTTAAACAGGCGATGTTATATAGAAGACACATAATTTAAAATCTTTCATTCCAGAACAATGGACAATCAAATATATGTTCTACGCTTTGATTGCCAATTCCACAATTACAGCTTGTATTTTCTATTATGTTGAATCTCTGCAAAAGTTGCGACAAGAGTCGCTCTCTCTGTCGGTAATAGCAGACACCTGCCGTCGGTTATTACGCTAATGATGTAGTTCATCTGACTTCCGATTGTAGGCACCTGAACACAGTAACGCTGAGTTGTGTTGGTAGCATTTTTGTTGTATACTGTTGCCAACGTCTGCGTATTGTGCTCAGGTTTGGCAGATGACTACAACACTTTCTGTCATTGTGTGTTAGGCTCTGTTAGGCACTCTCATCATGGACGGTAGTCCTTACTAAGTAATTGTATAGAGATTCGTGGGAGGTTGATCTCCCCCAGCTTACAACTGGCTATTGACGAATTCTCCATCTTTACTGTTGGTTGATCGCCATCGAAGGTGATAATTGAACTTTGTGAGTTTTGGAATTCCTCAAACTTACGTGGTTATTGAGGGCCACGTGCTGCCTGTTCCGAAGTTAATACACTTCGAGACCCCTCTAGTCCTAGGAACGGACTTTGATTCAAACATTTGGTCCTGCTTTAATTGTATCTACGTAGAAAGTTAGCGCAAAATAAACTTCATTTTTCACCGATTACATGTGTTGTAATAACTAAATTTACCTTTATAAAAATCCAGCACCCCGGAGAAATATTAGGAAAAGGATTCAAAGGAAGACTGTGTTGACACACAACAGTAGATATTGGCCAAATTTTCCGTGCCCAGTGAGGTATTGTGTTAATATGAAATTTGGAACAATGGTTTGCATTTTATTCTGTCATAAATGCTTGGAAAGAACAGTTGTCATGTTGATGTAGCCTACCTGTGGTACTATTAAGCCACACATTGTTCCATCTTGCTATTATATGTTCCTTTATTTGTGACTTTGGGAAGGAAATATGGCAGAGACCATATGCACACTGTAAACTAGAATCTGCTGCAGACTTGGCTAATACATCCGCACATTCGTTTCCTAACATCCCGCAATGCCCGTGTACCCAAGATAGACAAATATGTTTTGTAGTTTGGAAGAAATGAGATAAAACTGATTGCAACAACTACAGGGGCATCTCATTACTTTCAACTTCGTACAAAATTCTAACAAATATATTAGTAAGCAGACTTACTCCCTATATTGATGACATTCTAGGAGATCATCAATGTGCATTTAGAAGAAACAGGTCTACAACAGATCAGATTTTTAGTATAAGACAGATTTTAGAAAAGAAATGGGAATATAATGGTACTGTACATCAACTATATGTAGACTTCAAAAAAGCATATGATTCAATTAAGAGGGAGAAGTTATATAGTATCCTGCTGGAGTTCCGAATTCCTAAAAAGTTAGTTAGACTTATACGAATGTGTCTAAATGGCTCAAAGAGTAGGGTGCGTGTAGGCAAACAGTTTTCAGACACTTTTTTGAAATCCAGAATGGGTTTGAAGCAAGGAGATGCACTATCTCCTCTACTATTTAATTTTGTACTAGAGCATGCCATTAAATCTTTAGAGAATGAGGAAGGCTTACAACTGAATGGTATTAATAAGCTGTTAGTTTATGCTGATGATCTAGTACTACTGGCCGATAGCGAGGAGATACTAAAGGCCAACACGCACACACTATTGAGTAACACTAAGAAATTAGGACTGGAAGTAAATATCAGTAAAACTAAATATATGGTCACACGTAGAAATACATTGTATAATGGAAATGGACAGCTAATGTCAAATGAGGGAAATTTTGAGGAATTCACTGAATTCAAATACCTAGGAACAATAATCACAAATAGGAATGAGATGCACAAAGAAATTAAACATAGGCTCAATTCTGGAAATGCATGCTATTATGCATTGCAGTGACTTTTGATGTCCCAACTCCTTTCAAAAAAACGTTAAGCTGAAAATATATAAAACTATTATTCTACCAGTTATATTATATGGGTGCGAAACATGGACTCTTACTTTAAGGGAGGAAAGGAGATTACGAGTATTTGAGAATAAAGTTCTTAGGAAAATTTTTGGACCAAAGAGAGATGAACAGACAGGTGAATGGAGAAGACTACATAACAATGAACTACATGGTCTTTATAGGAAGCCAGATATAATAAGAACAGTTAAGTCCCGTAGACTGCGATGGGCAGGACATGTTGCGCGTATGGGGAATGAAAGACGAGCATGGAAACTTCTTGTAGGAAAGCCAGAAGGAAAAAGCCCAGTTGGTAGACCAAGAATGAGGTGGGAGAATAACATTAACTATGATTTGAGGGAAGTAGATTATACAGGGAATGATTGGAAAGCATTATCTCAGGATAGGGATGTATGGAGAGCTTATGTCCGCGCGGCCATTAACCTACGGGTTCGATAGTGCCAGTGAGTAAGTAAGTAAGTAAACATCAAATAGGATTATACATTCGATTTGCTGAAGACTTCGCTTAGTTTATCCAGTTTCTGCGTGACGGACGGACTACTTTTTACTGTGTTTGGTTGAACATTAAGAAGATGGAAAGGAAGGAGTAGTTGTGATTTTGTTTGGTTGGGGTTGCACATGTGGGGTGGCTGGATCATGTCAGTGTATATGTGTTACACATACGTTAATTTATTACAAACACTCGCGATGACACGTGAAGTGGCTTCTCTCACATCAGGCAGGGGGCTGCCGAGTTGCTAACATCTTGTCCACTATTTCAGTCAATACACTGTTTGTTTTTACTTTCTTTCTGCATTATATCTTTACTTATTGCATTACAAATTATGCATCTTATTTTAAAAACGCTTCATGCCCTATTTTTTGTGCAATAAAAACTCTCTTAGCGCTCACAAAGTGTCCGTGAGCGTGTAAATAGCTTAATAATTACGGTATTGAATATATGTCTATCTATATCCGGGTTTTTACAGCTGCTGCTGTCTTCCCGTGGGGCACGCCGTAGCGTAGTGGTTAAGGCACTGCGCTACAAGTCGGAAGGTCGAGGGTTCAAGTCCCGGTGGCGTCAGGATTTTTAAACTGACCCAAACCTTCTGGCGGCACTATGGCCCTGAGGTCGACTCAGCCTCTAACGGAAATGAGTACCAGACGCTTGTTCTGGGGTAAAGGCGACCGTCACGCAGGGCTGACAACCCGGCTGACATCAAGTGCCGATTGTCTAGAAATAGTGGGAGCCTTAACCTCCCACTACCCCAAAGGCCTCCTGAGGCCTGTAGTGGGAATACTTTACTTTACTTGCTGTCTTCCCGTGCCAAACCTCCAAAGCCTACGATCTTGGGCATCTTCAATGCTTAGCCCTCTTGCTTGCATTGCTGTCTTCATGTTTTCCTTCCATTAGGGCGAGAAAACGGTAGAATTAGTGTCAGAATGTTAAGTTAATGTTAGTTTGGGCAAGTTAGGGTGAGAAAACAGGAGAGTTAGTGTTAGAAGATCAAGTTAGTGTTAGTTTGGCCAAGTTAGGATGAGAAAATGGTCTAGTTATTGTAAACCAGACTAGTTTAGCGTTTACTTTTATGTTAGCTGCTTTTTTGATAAGGCTACACTATCTGAGCAATGGCTATTAGGCCTACTTATTTTACATTGCAAATGTGGTGATTTTAGGTTGTTTTCAAGCTCAGCTTTTCACGTTTTTACGTGTTTTGGATAAAAATCAACATATATAAAAGAGAGAGAGAGAGAGAGAGTGATAGAGAGAGAGACAACCAGGGATAATGAGAGACAGAGAGAGAGAGAGAGAGAGAGAGAGAGAGAGAGAGAGAGAGAGAGAGAGAGAGAGAGAGAGAGACTGGGTTCTGGAGGAAAATAAATTCTCTCTCTCTCTCTCTCTCTCTCTCTCTCTCTCTCTCTCAGGTAATTATTCTAATACTGCAACAATAAATGCTTTTTTATGTACTTGGCATGGTGGCATAGAATCCGCCAGAGTAGTAATGACATAAGAACATGTACAGTACAGTAGGCCTAATAAATAAAAAATAAAAGAAAGTTTTCTATTGTTATAAATTAGCAGCTGAATCAGTCAAACTAGCATTGTCATTGCCTTGACAAGAGAGTTAGTGATTAATGATTTGATTTCTAGAGGGCGACAGCTACAAAAATGGATCTTGGTTTATAGTCTTGATGCTTGTGCTGTGCGTGTTACTAATTGCATATTTACTCTCTCAATACACAACAAACAATACTGCGTATCTTGGTATAATCATAGAGAATGACTTGGCGCTTCATTTCAGTGTCTTGTACCGCACTCTAGTAGGACGTGCTTAAAGACTTAATAAGAGATACTGAGTGTATTAATTGTTTACTGGTGTCTAAATCATAGGAGATATTGTTCTTAATATCAAATAAAACGGCACAACTAATGACGAACATTGTAATCTTGTTTTGTTTACGACGGTAAAACACATAAATCGTCGGTTAAGATCTGAGACCTCGTATCCTCAAACTGCGAACTTTGGAATTAAAAAAACAAGATTAAAAGTATCATAGGATAATTTGCGACTTCAGAGTTCATATTAAAATAAATTATAGCGCCAGATTCGATCGTTGTTCGCATAAGAGTCTTCGCCATAACCAAGGAGATAATGTTTTGTGAAAATTTCTAAAGTGTGGTTATGCTCCTTGCCTCTGGTCCCAAGGTTAGTGGGTTCAAACCCGGCCGGGGTCGATGTATTTTTTTAGGATGGAAAAATCCAAGGAGCAAGTCCTCCGGGAGGGACTTTAAGCCATGGGTCTCAAGTCTGAAGATTTTCATCATCATCATCATCATCATCAACATAGTACATTCACGAATTTAGGCCATTTGTTGACCTGTTTCGGCCTCAAGAGAAACACCATCCAGAAGTCTTCTGAGTGGACGTCCTGGTCTTCTTCTTCCTGGAGGTTGATATCTTAACATTTGTTTGGGTATCCTGTGATCTTCCATTCGATGAACATGTTGCATCCATCTTGACTTATAATCAGAAATTTTGTTTTCTAACGATTCCATGTGTAATTCTTCTAAGATGTCTTCATTTTTTTGTGATCTAGTAGTGTGTATCCTGCAGTCCTCCGAAGATATCTCATTTCAGCAGATCTAAGTCTCTGTATATTCAGGCTCGTAAAAGATCCTTAAGCCTGAATGAAAAGGCCTCTAAGCAAAATTTGCCTAATTTTCCCGTCCTACCTTGGTTTCCTAGATGTCAGTATATGGCGGAACGCTGACCACGGACCACTCAAATGACATCTATACGAAAACAAGTGTAACTAAATTAGTATGGTTCAAATTTTTCCGTGTAGGGGGAGAGTGCCTAAATCTCTGTTAAGGGAAACATGGACTTACAAGATACAAGAATATATCCTGAAAATCGGTTAATTTCAAGGACTATTTAACTCATGCCCCAAATGGGAGTCAATGACCAATCACGTTTCAATGAATTTTGTTTTACAACCAAACACAGTCGTGTTATACCTCGATAATTATCGAATTTTCTTTACCGAAATAAAGAACGCTCCTCCTTTTTAATATTTTAAACAGGTCAGTGCATTATGTTGCAGTGACTGACTCTCTAACAAATGCGTTATATATAGCACATAACGATTAGATTCATTCGAACTACTCATTTGATAATTGTGTGTTCAATAAATGTGTTTTTAAATAATGATTTCACTGAGTTGTTTCCGAAAAAAACTAATAACCTCTAATGTTGGTTGGAAGTGGTTGAATTCAAAAATACCTAGGAAAAATAATCACAAATAGAAGTGAGATGCAGAACATAGGCTCAATTCTGGAAATGCGTGCTAGTATCCATTACAGGGAATCTTGTCCTTTCAAAAAACGTTAAACTGAAAATACATAAAACAATTATTCTACCAGTTATATTATATGGATGCGAAACATGGACTCTTACTTTAAGGGAGGAAAGGAGATTACGAGTAGGCCTATTTGAGAATAAAGTTCTTAGGAAAACTTTGGACCAAAGAGAGATGAACAGACAGGTGAATGGAGAAGACTAATAACAGTGAACTACATGGTCTTTAGGGGCACGTCGTAGCGTAGTGGTTAAGGCACTGAGCTACAAGCCGGAGGGTCGAGGGTTCAAGTCCCGTTGGGGTCAGGATTTTTAAACTGACCCAAACCCTCTGGCGGCACTATGGCCCTGGGGTCGACTCAGCCTCTAACGGAAATGAGTACCAGACGCTTGTTCTGGGGTAAAGGCGGCCGTCACGCAGGGCTGACAACCCGGCTGACTTCAAATGCCGATTGTCTAGAAAAAGTGGGAGCCTTAACCTCCTGAGGCCTGTTGTGGGATCACTTTACCTTTACATGGTCTTTATATGAAGCCAGATATAATGAGAACAGTTATGTCTCGTAGACTGCAATGGGCAGGACATGTGGCACGAATGGGGAATGAAGGAGGGGCTTGGATACTCATTATAGGAAACCCAGTTAGGCCAGACATTAACCATGATTTGAGGGACGTAGATTACACAGGAGAGGTACATATGGAGAGCTTAAGTCCACGCGATCATGAAACTACGGGTTCGACAGTGAGTTAGTTAGACTATATAACTCATGCCCCAAATGGGAGTCAATGGCCAATCACGTTACAATGATTCTTGACTTATAACCAATCACAGTCGTGTTTCATCTAGAATTTACCAACTAAAGTTTATCATAATAAAGAAAGCAACTCATTTTTAACATTTTGAATAGGTCATAGCATTATTTTGCAGTGACCGACTCCGTAAGAAATACGGCTACCAGATTGTAGCCTATGTATGTAGTGCATGAATGTCAACACATACCGCATGCGGGAGTTAATATAAAAACATTTGTAGCAATTGATTATACCACCAAAAAAAAGAAACCGCTGTTTGCACATTCTTAAATGTATTTTTTCCCAGAAAAATATAATTGTCATATTTATATCATAGAAAGAGGTAGCGTGCCGCCTTGTCACGCAGCGGGCCCGGGTTCGATCCCCGGTCGGGGCAGTTTTTCTGGGTGAGGTTTTTATCGGGGTTTTTCCTCACCTGTAAGACAAATGTCAGGAAAACTTTAAGGCCCAAACGGTCCCCGAAATCATATGGCCATCATCATCATCCTTATCATTATCATCATCATCGTCATCATCATCCTTCACCGGTGTGGAAAGCAACGGGAAGCTACCACACCTACAATTCCCTAGTAAAGCTGCAAGCATAGCATGAAAATGCTATGATTGCAGTGAAGGACCTGCCTTCGGGCAAAATTACTATGGATGGATATCATAGAACATCAGAAATGAATTAATATACAGTTTGATGTATTTCATTTTTTCTCCACTAGAGTGCATTCTTACAATATTGTGTTCCTTTGACAATAAATAGTATGATCTGGTTGCAGTGATAAACAAAAAAAGGAAATGAAGCGTACCAATCGTTTCTCATTTGTTTTCAAACATCGTCGTTTACATTAAATATATAAATATTTTAAAATAACTATATTTAAATAATGATTTGTGATTAAACAGCTTAATTTTATTCGTTAAATAGTAATAACAAATGCCACTCTTGATTTCCAAATTCTCTAGATAAATTCACGACTCACTTCGTGAGTCGTGAATTTATCGATAATTTGAAAATCACTCGTGGCATTACTTATGATAATTATTCCTTAGTAATAGTACCGTTAGTCAATTTTTTTTTATATTTAATCCCATTTGTCTTTTGTAAATTTAGGTTATTATTACATATTTTATGGATACTAGGCCTAACAATGAAATATCATACGATAGAAGTGTATTTGACATTGCAATATTTATTTTATTGTTTTTCCTTTCCACTGTGCATGTTAGATAAATATGAGGAGTGCATTAATGCATTCATACTTTAAGAAGTGATAGTACACGTAAATGCAGGCTCTAGTTATTGCTTTAGTATAATTTAATGGCTTAAACGACCGCAAGAGGACACACATTCACATAAATCTAGTGTATTTAATATCCACGAGATAATTTCAATTAGGGTTCCTAGCAGAAGTGATTAATCACACAAAGAAAGGAAATTAACACTGGGCTGAGAAGTTAGTTGAATATTGGTTTTGATTGAAGATAGAGGGCATAACAGAGAGACAAATTGCTACTACCCCCACACCTAGCTACCCTTATAATCCCAATAGGAACCACGAAATGTTTCTGGTGTAACCGTTCAGTGTAACGCTAAAACCGTAGCTCTTCCCAAGAAAAGGGAAAGACGAGACAACTTGAAGATGGACGGCACATTCTGTTGAAACGAGAGAGAGGCTTGTGGGAGTGGCATTGATGTAGGAAAGAGATGGTGTAGGGAGGGTTTTCTCTTCTCTCGAGATTTGTGTCCCCCGAGTTCACGGTGCCTGATCTGTGAGGAATTTAGTGCGGCCGTTCACCGACGCTTTGCAAACCCGTATAGCTTTGTAGAGCGAGAGAGAAAGAGCGACTATTGCCGTGAAGGGATTTTCGTACTAGCGCTACCTCTGCAATCTAAACCTAACCTAATGGGACCAAGGTTTTCTTCACTCCAGATCGGGAGAGCGGTGGTAGGGGAGAAGATGGACGGTTTTAATGGGAGCATACTATGAATCCTACACTTGCTACTTCTAAGTTATAAGTCTTGCGATGGGACAGTCCTGCGGACACCAAGCATTGCTCTCAACCCCACCTACTGCATTCTGGACACTTAAATTCTTCTGAAACAATGATCTAAGTCGCTAATGTGCTCCTTAGATAAGTTACTTTAACATAAATCACAGAGTTATTGATAAGTAAATATATTATTATCGTATCTATCTAAGAAATTGGGACTGGAAGAAAATATCAATAACACTAAATACGAGGGCGGATCGGAAAGTAACGGACAATAATTTTTTTCTGCCTTGCTATTGCAGCTAGAATGTTGAAATTTCACAGAGATATAGTTTGAAGTTTTCACTACAGATGGTATTTTTTCTCAGGTGCACCTCTTGCGAGAGAAGCTTGAACTATGCAACAAAGATGGCGCGCATGCTACAGTCGTCCACAGGGCGGATCGGAAAGTAACGCACAATAATTTTTTTAAAAAAGTTTAATAGTAAAAAAAAAGGAAAAAAATCACAAATGAACTTACATCTTTTACCTACTTTTCGACATAGTCACCAACTTTCTCAACACATTTTTCCCATCGTGTTACCAGTTTCAATATGCCCTGTTCGTAGAAGTCCGTTTGGTTGGAGTGTAGCTATCTGCGCACTGCTGATTTCACTTCCACATCTGTCTCAAAGCGTTTGCCGGCCAGGAATCACTAAGGCGAATCACTGGCGAATCACTAAGGTTCACGCGTCCCTCTTGAAAGAATGTGCACCACCTGGAGACATTGCTACGGTCCATACAATCATCCCCATACACGCCACGCATGTCCCTGTGAATTTCACTGGGTTTATGCCCTTTGGCCCACAAAAATCGAACAACACTTCTCTGTTCCTCACAGGTGGACGACTGTAGCATGCGCGCCATTTTTGTTGCATAGTTCAAGCTTCTCTCGCAAGAGGTGCACCTGCGAAAAACATACAATCTGTAGTGAAAACTTCAAACTATATCTCTGTGAAATTTCAACATTCTAGCTGCAATACCAAGGCAGAAAAAAAATATTGTGCGTTACTTTCCGATCCGCCCTCGTATATGGTCACACGTAGAAATACATTATACAATGAAAATGGACTGTTAATGACAAATGAGGGAAATTTTGAGGAAGGGGCTGAATCCAAATACCTAGGAACAATAATCACAAACAGGAATGAGATGCACAAAGAAATTAAACATAGGCTAAATTCTGGAAATGCGTGCTATTATGCATTGCAGAGACTCTTGACGTCCCTACTCCTTACAAAAAACGTTAAACTGAAAATACATAAAACTATTATTCTACCAGTTATATTATATGGGTGCAAAACATGGACTCTTACTTTAAGGGTCGGTTTCACCAACAGGTAACTGTATTACGCCAGTTTAAGCTATGCATTATACATAGGGAAAACTGGTGTAATACAGTTACCTCTGTTGGTGAAACTGACCCTAAGGGAGGAAAGGAGATTATGAGTATTTGAGAAAAAAATTTTAGGAACATTTTTGGACTAATAAAGAGATCGATACTAGTAAAATTCACGGTGATTTTCCGTTGAGGTATTAGTTGCTTCAACAAGGGTCAACAAGAACGGACCTAATGCATTCTGCCGATGATGGGACTAGTCCCGAAAGGCCTACAGAGTTTTAAAAGAACTTAAGTTGAAGAGACAGACCTACAAGGTAACTATATTATGGTTTTTAACCGTACATTATATTACTGTGTAATAAAGAGATGCAGAGAGAGGCGAATGGAGAAAACTACATAACAGTGAGTTACATGGACTTTATAGGAAACCAGATATAATAAGAACAGTTAAGTCTCGTAGACTATGATGGGCAGGACATGTGGCATGAAAGGGGAATGAAATACGGGCATGGATGCTTCATATAGGAAACCCAGAAGGAAAACGCCAGTTGGCAGACCAAGAATGAGGTGGGAGAGTCACGTTAAATGTGATTTAAGGGAAGAAGATTATACAGGGAATGATTGGAAAACAGTAGTCATGTTCATGCACGCAAAAGTGGAAAAACATTCGTTGGATTGACTTCAAAATTTTTACTTACAGGTTTGTAAATACAGAGTGTGTTTAGTCGATAAAAATTATATTCTAAAATCATTAGGAGGAGTCACCTGAAACAAACATTTTAAATCGCTCTAGCGGTCGTAATTTTCGATGTTTCACAACGAAATTCAGCGCAACCTATTGTAATAAACCGAGGTAGGTATCTTACAGAAGAATATGGATTAAAGATATCTACAGAAAAGACAAAACTTATGGCATTTCAAGGTGTAGATCCTGTCAGAAGTAAAATTGTACTGGACAATAAAATTTTGGAGCAGATGAATAATTTTACATATCTAGGATGCAATATCTCATATGAAGAAGAAATGGATGTAAATGCAAAAATATATAAATTTTTAAGAATTTTAGGGTTAATAAATTCTATCTTCAAGCCACAGTTAGTCCAAAAGCATTCAAGACTGAAAGTGTATAAAACACTGGCTCTTCCAACTCTTTTGTATGGTAGCGAAGTATGGACGTTGAAACAGAAGGATATACAGAGACTTAGATCTGCTGAAATGAGATATCTTCGGAGGACTGCAGGATACACACTACTAGATCACAAAAAAAAATGAAGACATCTTAGAAGAATTACACATGGAATCTTTAGAAAACAAAATTTCTGATTATAAGTCAAGATGGATGCAACATGTTCATCGAATGGAAGATCACAGAATACCCAAACAAATGTTAAGATATCAACCTGCAGGAAGAAGAAGACCAGGACGTCCACTCAAAAGACTTCTGGATGGTGTTTTTCTTGAGGCCGAAACAGGTCAACAAATGACCTATATTCGTGAATGTACTATGATGATGATGATGATGACGATGAGGTATCTTCTAAAAATCAGCGAAATCCAACAATTACAAGTGGGGATTTACCTGAAATCCGAAATTAAAATTGACTCTACCAAACACCATGTTTCGTTTGTCGTAATACCATAATAATTAACCCTTGAGTTGCCAGTCTCCCATCGGACGCCTCCCCAGGTGGCGGATAGGGGAATGCTCACCAGATATGGCGGGTACTGGGGAAATAAAATACCCAGGGCGGACCAAAACTAGCGCTGCTGCCTTGCACTAAGATACTGGACTATCAAAGGCTAGAGGAAGAAAACCTTGAACAAAAATTACCCGTCCCCCAGGTTGGGGGTTGATGCATTGGGCCAGCTCCTCGTTCATCATAAAAAGAAAAAAATGCTAAAAAACAAACAACATGCCTCGGAAAAACACTCTAGGACGATTAAAGCTAAGAAAAAGGACTTTGAAAATTGGCACATGGAATATTCAAGGCTGCAGAAATAAAATGGAGGAAGTAATTAAAGAAATACATGCAATGGAACTAGATTTGGCAATTTTAACTGAAACAAAGAAGTTTTAAAAAGTTTCCGGAAGACGGCGGCAGCAGCCATGATACCGGATGATGATGATGAATATATCATTTATTTAGGCGTAGCAGCGCATGCCGGATATTAGCTAGTTTATATACACAGTGTGATTCACAATAAGTATTATAGACTTCTAGGGGTTGTAGAGGGGACTTTGGAGATAAAGTTTTTATAAGGAGCCCATGTCCGGAAATGTACCATTTTGATGTAAAATAAGTTTGAAGATCGAAATACATTAGGCTGATATCGTGTGTCGTCTATTTCAGAACAAGTATTACAGACTTGTAGTGGTTGCAGAGGGGACTTAGTAGATAAAGTTTTTATAATGAACCCATGTCCGGAAACGTGCCATTTTTATGTAAAATAAGTTTGAAGATCGATACACAATGGGCTGATATCGTGTGTTTCTTAATAAGTATTACAGACTTCTAGGGGTTATTTAACATTTTCCAATACTGTTATTTTAACACAGTTCCAATAATGGATCATACTATAATATTATAATGATATTGTGAAAAGAAAAATTAATGTCTGAACCCAGAGTCCCACGGTTCGATTCCTGTTTATAAAAGTGGAGGTGTAAAATTCTCAAATATAGATACTTCTAAAAGAAGCCGGCCGTTGGCGATGGTGATGACACCTACCTAGCAGCAGACGAAACGAGAATTATAGATTTGTATATGTGGAAAGAATTGTTAATGTTGTGCCAAGTCTAGAATGGTGTAGTGGGCTGCACACTAGTCTGGATAACTAAAGGTCCACGGTTCGATTCCTGGTTCAGACATTAATTTTTTTTCCACAATATCATTATAATATTCTAGGGGTTGTACTACGCCTATCGAGTTGGAGGAAGATCTTGCACGAATTCTGGCGGCAGCAGAAATTATTGAACACACACTAGGTCTTGTGGGGCGTGTGTATTAAAACATGCGTCGCAGGTACACTTTGTGCAACGAACAACAGGGTCGCCACGTGAGAACTACACTTGTAATACAACCCCTAAAATACTTCTTCACTTCAAGGGCTAGGCAAATTACCTGTTCCGCCTCACAGTTGTTCTGTCCATCTTTTAACTGGCCTTCCTACATTCCTTGAACCTCTTGGCTTGTAGTTGAATGCTGCTCTTGATAATATTGATACATTCATTCTTTCCACATGTGTAAACCATTCCTCTCTATATTATCTGATTTTCTCATCCAGTTGATATATATTTAACTCTGTTCTTATATCTTCATTCTTTATCCGATTCAATCTTGTGCAGCCTTTTTTTCTTCTAAGGAAGTTCATTTCTGCGCTTTGTATTCTACTTTGCAATTTTTTTGTCATTGCCCAAGTTTCGCTCCCATAAAGTAATGCAGGAACTGCCAATGTTTTATAAAACTTCAATCTAGTATCTCTTCTTGTTTTATTCTTTAATGTTTTATGTAAGGTTACGCATATCATTTGAAATTTCGACAGTTTCATATGTATGTCTCTTTCAGTTTTTGTGTTTATAGTAAAATTACAACCCAAATAATTAAAATTTGTTACTTGTTCCAGAGGTTTGTTGCCTATTACGATTTTTGATCTTATATGATCGTTTCCCCAAAATGCCATTATTTTTGTTTTTTCTTTTGATATTTTGAAATTATATTCTTGGCATAACTGATTTAATTGATGTAAAGAGTACTGCAAATTATTGTCATTTTCTTGAATAATAACCACATCTTCAGCATACATTAAAACGCCCTAATATACAAAAAAAAGTAAAGTGATCCCACAACAGGCCCGGAGGCCCTTGGGGCAGTAGGAGGTTAAGGCTCCCACATTTTCTAGACAATCGGCACTTTATGTCAGCCGGGTTGTCAGCCCTGCGTGACGGCCGCCTTTACCCCCAGAACGAGCGTCTGGTACTCATTTCCGTTAGAGGCTGAGTCGACCCCAGGGCCATAGTGCCGCCAGAGGGTTTGGGTCAGTTTAAAAATCCTGACCCCAACGGGACTTGAACCCTCGACCCTCCAGCTTGTAGCTCAATGCCTTAACCACTACGCTACGGCGTGCCCCCGCCCTAATATACTGTAATACTTATTCTGAAACACAAGACACGCGATATCAGCCCATTGTGTTCCGATCTTCAAGCCTATTTTACATGCAAATGGTACGTTTCCGAACATGGGTTTCCAATCAAAACTTCATCTACCAAGTCTCCTCTACAACCCCTAGAAGTCTGTAGTACGTACTGTGAATTTCTATGTATAATAGCGTTAACAAATAAGAATGAAATCGAAGAAACGCTAAACTCCAGAAAGTGTTGGAATTTTCGTCCAGTTGTCATTATCATTCCCGTCGCATGGTTTGGCACCAGGAAGGTGCAGGGTGAACATACAGCCCTCATATATCTAATGCCATAGAAACAAAACATTCAGACCAGAATGAATTTTCTTATTTTAAAAGTTTCCCCACCATAAAAAGAAAGATTTCTTACATCGAGATTTGAAGCCGTTCATGCATTCAAGATACGCTATTACCCGAGACTTAAATGGGTAACTTGTCTGCGGTTTGTAAACGGTATCTGCTACCAAATCCACTTCTCTTCAAAGACCAGTCGAGTTTTCCTTGTAATCTAAAAAGACGCGATTTCCAAATGTGAGGAAGAGGGGGGGGGTGCATAATATATCTTGTAGCTAGAAGAAGTACGACCACAACGATTCATGATAAAAATACCAAAGAGTAAAGCGACATGCACACACCAGAAGGAGAAGTAAACAGGAAAACATTGTAAACAAAAAGGACATAAAACCTGGACTTCTCATATTAACAAAATCTAACAATTTTATTGCAAAAATAAGACGTAATCCTCCTTACTTACTTACTCACTGGCACTATCGAACCCGTAGGTTCATGGCCGCGCGGACATAAGCTCTCCATACATCCCTGTCCTGAGCTAATGCTTTCCAATCATTCCCTGTATAATCTACTTCCCTTAAATCATAGTTAATGTTGTTCTCCCACCTCATTCTTGGTCTACCAACTGGACGTTTTCCTTCTGGATTTCCTAGAAGAAGTTTCCATGCACGTCTTTCATTCCCCATACGCGCAACATGTCCTGCCCATCGCAGTCTACGAGACTTAACTGTTCTTATTATATCTGGCTTCCTATAAAGACCATGTAGTTCATTGTTATGTAGTCTTCTCCATTCACCTGTCTGTTCATCTCTCTTTGGTCCAAAATTTTCCTAAGAACTTTATTCTCAAATACTCGTAATCCCCTTTCCTCCCTTAAAGTAAGAGTCCATGTTTCGCACCCATATAATATAACTGGTAGAATAATAGTTTCATATATTTTCAGCTTAACGTTTTTTGAAAGGAATTGGGACATCAAAAGTCTCTGCAATGCATAATAGCATGCATTTCCAGAATTGAGCCTATGTTTAATTTCTTTGTGCATCTCATTCCTATTTGTGATTATTGTTCCTAGGTATTTGAATTCAGCCACTTCCTCAAAATGTCCCTCATTTGTCATTAGCTGTCCATTTCCATTATATACTGAATTTCTACGTGTGACCATATATTTATTTTTACTGATATTTACTTCGAGTCCTAATTTCTTAGTGTTACTCAATTGAATTTGCAAGAAAAATAATACAGATAAATCACATGGTAACTGACGTAACAATTTGCAGCAAAATATAATAGCATTTTATTTATTTATATTTCTTTAGCCTACATATAATAAGATTTTTATCCTTCGTCATCATCATCATCATCAACAACAAGGATTAAGCCCAATGACCTGTTCCGATCTCATTATAGGTCGAATTGGTCCTTCCATCTCTTCAATGGTCTTCCCAACATTCTTCTCCCTTTTGGTTTATAATTATACATTCTTCTTGGGTTTTCTTCAAAACAATTATACAACTCAGCAGTTTCAATCGCTTGAACAGAATTTTTTTTTGTCTAATGGCACCAGGTTGTCTTTTATGACATTTCTGGCTTTCTCCCCTAGCATTGGCAGAATTGTAATCCATTTCTTAGGTTAGGGCACCTGGAAGACGGAGTTACGTTGACCGATGGTATCCATCCATCTATTGTAATTCTGCCCGAGGGCAGGTCTTTCACTGCAATCATAGCACTTTCATGCTATGCTTTGCAGCTTTACTAGGGAATTGTAGGTGTGGTAGCTTCCCGTTGCTTTTCACACCGGTGAAGGATGATGATGATGAGAATGATAAGGATGATGGCCAAATGATTTCGGGGACCGTTTAGGCCTTAAAGTTTTCCTGACATTTGTCTTACAGGTGAGGTAAAACCCCGATAAAAAACTCACCCAGAAAAACTGCCCCGACCGGGGATCGCACCCGGGCCCGCTGCGTGACAAGGCAGCACGCTATCTCGAGACCACAGCGGTGGACATCCGATGGTATGATGGGTGATAAATGATAATGAAGCGCCAGGAGAGTTCTTAACCTAAATTCCAGACCATGGGGAACCATATGCATAAATCTCTTTAAAGAAACATATTGTTTGACCGGGAATCGAACCCGGGACCTCATGAACAGTAGTCAGGAACGCTAACCACTAGCCCATGTTGCTGGTTTAACTGAAAATATAGAGTTTCTATCTTTAATAATCGCATTTAAAACGCAAGCCTAAATAACTAACTAACTCACTGACACTATCATGGCCGCGCGGACATAAGCTCTCCACATATCCCTAACCTGAGCCAATGTTTCCCAATCATCCCCTGTATAATCTACTTCCCTCAAATCACGGTTAATGTTTTTCTCTCATCTCATTCTTGGTCTACTAACTGGGAGTTATCCCTCCGGTTTTCATGTAAGAAGCTTCAATCCTCTCTTTCATTCTCCATTAGTGACGCATGTCCTGCCCATCGTAATGTACGTAAAATATAGGCCTACGGTTTTATATAGGCAACTGACAAACACATATTATATACAACTTTCCTCATAAGAGGATTATCACAAGGACAAAGTGATACAGACAATTAATTTTTTGAAATGAATGAAATACATTTTGTAAATACAATAAAAAATTTCAAATTCTGTAGAATGACATCATGGTTTACAGAATGAGAGTAAAACAATCTCTGTGAAGTTTTCAATTTTGTTTCAACAAACAATTGTGAATGTAGTATATATACTCCTAGGACGAGTAACAAAATACACGCTTTGAGTTTTATGTTCTAATAATCTTTAGGCGCTAATTACACAAAATGAAGGTAACTGACGTAACAAGCTACGATTGTGTGTGGTGTAAGATTTTTTATTAAAATAAATATAAATTATTTGTTACACAAGAGTTTGGTTTATATTCCACAAATATTTTTGGATGTAGATACTCGAAAATTTTTTCAATAGCTAACATACCACTTTGAGAAGCAGGTAAGAAACTTCGCTGCGAGTTCATCTGGAATGAACATTAAATATCGCTGTAGCGATCGCAATTTTTTATTATTCACAATGATACTTAGTATACGCTATTAAAATGTGTCGAGGTAGTTACTGGCCAAAATTCAGCGACATCCGACCATCAGAAGTGGGGGTTTACCTGAAATCCGAAATTAAAAATTGACTCTAGCAAGTCATATTTGGTTCCACGCAATGCATGCCATACACTTCAATTAACCTCCAATTTCCTTTTTACTTGTTCAACTAAAAATAAATATTTAATTTATTTAGGCGTAACAGCGCACGCTGAATAAATAATAAAATAATATATATGAATATTGAATTTAATAAAAAATACATTTTCATAAGTAATGCCAGGGGTGATTTCCAAATTATCGATAAATTCACAACTCACGATGCGATTCGTGAATTTATCTAGAGAATTTGGAAATCAAAATGACATTTGTTAGGACTATTTAACGAATAAAATTAAGCTATTTACTCACAAATCATTATTTAAATATAGTTATTTTAAAATATTTATAGGTCTATATTTAATGTAAACGGCATTGTTTGAAAACAAATGAGAAAAGTTTATGCTTCATTTGTTCTTCACTGCAACCAGATCATATTATTTATTGCCAAAGGATCGCATTATTGTAAGAATGCACCCTAGTGGAGAGAGAAAAAAATGAAACACATCAAACTGTTTATAACCAACATTATATGTTGCTAACTCATTTCTGATGTCCTGTAATATACATCTGTCAATTATATTTTTCTGGAACATAAATACCTGGGAAATAATACGTTTAAGGAAGTGCAAACAGTGGTTTCTTTATATTGTGGTATAATCAATTGGTACAATATTGTTTTCTGTTATATCTCGCAATCAGTCTGTGGTTGCATTCGTATACTATATACTGAATAGAATCTGGTAGCTATTTTAATTCTACAATTATTGCACCATACTATGTATATTGGTATATATTCAACGTATTTCTTATAGAGTCAGTCACTGCAAAATAATGCTATGACCTGTTCAGAATATTGAAAAGAAAGGGTGTTCACTCTCACCTATATTATTTAATATTTATATGGACGATATCCTAAAAGAATGGAAGAAGGTTTTAACTAATGAAGGAATATTAATTGATAATAAAGATAAAACAAATGCTTTATTATTCGCTGACGATGTGGTACTTTAACAGAATCTGAAAATGAGCTCCAAATGTTAGCATATACATTTAAATTAATAGCCAATAAATATAATTGTAAAATATCAATAAATAAGTCAAAAGTAATGGCATTTATTGGTAAATATGGAATTAGATCAAAAATTGTACTGGATAACAAAATAATAGAACAAGTATCACATTTCCAATATTTAGGATGTGATATAACTTATAGAGAAAATAAAGATATAGAAAATAAAGTAAATAAATTTCAGGCTATTTGTGGAACCATAAAAAGAACCTTAGGTCGGAAAACAAGGAAAGATACGAAACTTAAATTATATAAAACAATGGCTGTTCCTTTGTTGTTGTATGGAAGTGAAAATTGGATAATGAAATCAAGGGATAAAAGCAGGATACAGACTGCGGAAAAGCTGTTTTTACGTAATGTGAAAGGATGCACAAGAGCGGATAGAATAAGGAATGAAACTATACGAGAAGAATTAAATATAGCCTATATAAAATTGAAGATAAAATCAGCGAAAATAATAAGAAATGGACAGAACACTTAATGAGAGTGAACAACGAAAGAACACCAAAAAGAACCTTCCTGTATAATCCCAGAGGAACAAGAGATGTAATATATAATAACTTATTGTACTTGTGAAAAATTTTCGATTTTTTAAGCCATTTTTCGAAAAATTCGTGCATTTTTGCCGACCACGTAGAAGATGGACTCCACTTTTAACTTCACCGGAACAGGCTGCATAGCCTAAACCTTGTAGTAGAAGAAGAAGAAGAGCTTTCTTTAACATGATAAACTTTTTTTTTCAATGCCACCTGATTGTCATTCGACATTTCTGTTATTCTCTCCTGGCATTGGCGTATTGTAATCCACTACTGAGGTTGGGGCGCCTGGAAGGCGGGGTTTCGCTGCCCCAATGACATGATGGGTAATGATGCGCCAGGAGAGGCCTTAAACCTAAACTTAATCTAATGAGGTGAATATGATATTGATGATAATGATGGCCAGATGATGTTCGGGGACCGTCTGGGCCTTAAAGTATCCTGACATTTGTCTTACAGGTGAGGAAAAACCCCGAAAAAAACCTAATTCAGGAAACCCGAGCGGGGATCGGACCCCGGCCCGCTGCGTGACAAGGCAGCACGTTACCTCGAGACCACAGCGGTGGAATAATATGATAAACTTAATTGATAAATATCGGGTGAAACACGATTGTGATTGGTTGTAAAACAAGATACATTGAAATGTGATTGGTCATTGACTCCCATTTGGGACACGAGTTAAATTATCATAAGTAATGCCACGAGTGATTTCCAAATTATCGATAAATTCACGACTCACGAAGTGAGGAGTGAATTTATCTAGAGAATTTGGAAATCAAGAGTGGCATTTGCTATAACTATTTAACGAATAAAATTAAGTTGTTTACTCACAAATCATTATTTAAATATAGTTGTTTTAAAATATGTATATATTTAACGTAAAGGGCGATGTTTGAAAACAAATGAGAAATGACTGGTACGCTTCATCTACTTCTTTTGTTCATCACTGCAACCAGATCATATTATTTATTGCCAAAGGAACACAATATTGTAAGAATGCACTCTAGTGGAGAAAAAATGAAACACATCAAACCGTATATTAATTCATTTCTGATGTCCTATGATATAAATATGACAATTATATTTTTCTGGAATGTTATTACCTGGGGAAAAAAATACATTTAAGAGAGTGCAAACAGTGTTTTTTTTTGTGGTATAATCAATTGCTACAAATGTTTTTATATTAAGTCCCGCATGCGCTACGTGTTGACATTCATGCACTATATATACAATCTGGTAGCCGTATTTCTTGGTGAGTCAGTCACTGCAAAATAATGCTATGACCTATTCAGAATGTTAAAAAGAGGAGGTGCTCTCTTTATTATGATAAACTTTAGTTGGTAAATTCTAGGCGAAACACGACTGTGATTGGTTGTAAATCAAAAATCATTTAAATATGATTGGTCATTGACTGCCATTTGGGGCATGAGTTAAATAGTCAGAAATAATATTTTTGCTAATCTTGACGAAATGCATATCTAGCGGTTACGTTAATCATATAACTGCCCAGTTTGAGTTGTTCATTTTGTAAACATGTATCCAAGTATAGGAGCGGGATGAGTGAGTATTGTACCGGTTGGTTTATTTGGTATCGAAAGTGATGCAACTCTTGTTTACTTCAAATCACAAGTAACAAATAGCTAATAAAATTTAGGTTTTATTTTGTGACCTTATACCACTTTTGCACAAAGTCATTAAATGTCGTAAACGTGATCCATGAGCTCAATTTTTTTCTTCTTCTTCTTCTTCCTATGGTAGAAACTTCATGAGAAAAACCATAAAATCTTCCACCGATCGAATAAAAATTATTTCTTACAAGAATTACTACACGACATTTTTTTTTGCACAAACTTTTCGCGTTTTCTTTCTTGTGATATCGTTAAAAGTTACAAATTAACTTAAAGTAATGTTACATTCTTCAAGAAACAAGAAAATTATTCACTACAGGGTGTACCAACGTGAAAAGTAACAAAAACAAACTTAATTTACATCTTCTTCTCTTGTAAGCCTATGTTTTCCCTTTACAGAGAATTAGGCGCTATCCCCCTACAGGGAAGAATTTGAACCATACTAATTTAGTTACACTTGTTTTCGTATAGATGTCATTTGAGTGGTCCGTGGTCAGCGTTCCGCCTCATACTGACATCTAGGAAACCAACGTAGTACTAGAACGGGAAAATTCGGTAAATTTTGCTTAGAGGCCTTTTTATTCAGGCTTAAGGATCTTTTACGAGCCTGAAAATCTTCAGACTCGGGACGCACGGCTTAAAGTCCCTAAGGAGGACTTGCTCCTTGGATTTTTCCATCCTAAAAAATCCATCGACCCCGGCCGGGTTTGAACCCGCGATCCTCGGACCAGAGGCAAGTAGCATAACCACTAGTCCACCGCGGCCGATTTAAATTTACATCTAAAAAAATTTATCAATCAGGAAGCAGTTCATGAGAACCAAGATCGACTGAAGTAGGCCTAATATATTTCACTGTGTAGTTCAGGGATGCAAGTTATTAGCGTGACGCAATTCCTCGATTATAGTTTTTGTTCTCTGAATTCAATTTTGTTCAAATATCTACTAAATGCAGTGACCTTCATCTGATTATAACTCGAAACAACCATTTCCTTAAAATAAAATTATGTTCAAACGATAAACTTCTGTTCGAAGACTAATCGTACATTTCAAAGGAGTAACAAACACGGCATTTTGCGTACTGACAAATTCAAACTGTCCGCCAAAGAGATACCCATTTTCACGAGAGCCGGGTTATACAGGGTGTTTCTAAATTAGAACGACAATCTTGGATGATTTACAAAGAGCCATTTACATGTTGAATTAATTAGGACTCTATTATAATCTCAAAGTCTCAACTTCAAAAACTAAAATTATGGCTTTTCAGGGAAAAGTGTCAGTCAGAGCAAAAATAGTGATCAATAATCAAATAATAGAACAGATAGCTCACTTTAACTATCTTGGTTCAGATATAACATACAACTATGATTGGGATATACATAATAAATTTAACCGATATAAAATGATGTGTGGCACCATAAGAAGAGCCCTCCGAAAGACTCGAAGAGAAAATCAGCTCAGGTTTTATAAAATTATGGCTGTTCCTGTTCTTTTATATGGATCTGAATCTTGGGTACTTACAAAAAAATACATCTCACACATTCAAGCCACTGAAATGAATTTTTTTAGATCCGTAAAAGGATGTACACGCATGGATAGATTACACAATGAATCAATAAGAAATGAACTGGAGATATTTTCTATAGTTGATAAACTAGAAGAGCACAAATACCAATGAAAAGAACATTTAGACAGAATGGACAACACAAGATTACCCAAAAAGATCAACACTTATAAACCACATGGAAAAAGATATTTGGGACGGCCAAGGAAACGATGGACTTGAGACCGGAACAGGTCACATTGACCTAATCCTGGAAAAGAAGAAGAAGAAGAAGACAATCTTGGACCAGATAGATAACCTTCGTTGAAGGATATTTTGTTAAGGAACCCATGGCCTGTGACGCTTCGTTTCAGTGCAAGAGGGATCTTACAGGAAGAGATTGAAGAAAACGGTTAAACACTCCTTTCAGTACAAGGGAGGTTGTCATTGCTACTATCGCTTGGTTTGTTTACTTCCAAAGCTCAGTAGCATTCGGTATCAATTACAGCAGGTTTGTTTACATCCATTGGTACGATCTGTTGGTCATCTGACAGCTACATTTGGCGCTCATTGGATAGGTAGGTGCCTGGCCGGCACGCTAGTCTGACCTGGCCTGCTAGATTTATTTTTGTGGGGCTACATGAAGGCAGTGGTGTATGAAACCGATATTGACTCTGAAGAAGATCGGCCGCGGTGGACTAGTGGTTATGCTCCTTGTCTCTGGTGCCGAGGGTCGCGGGTTCAAACCCGGCCGGAATCGATGGACTTTTTAGGATGGAAAAATCCAAGAAGCAAGTCCTCTAAGCCGTGGGTCTGGAGTCTGAAGATTTTCAGGCTCGTAAAAGATCCTTAAGCCTGAATGAAAAGGCCTCTAAGCAAAATTTACCGAATTTTCCCGTCCTAGAACTACCTTGGTTTCCTAGATGTCAGTATGAGGCGGAACGCTGACCACGGACCACTCAAATGACATCTATTCGAAAACAAGTGTAACTAAATTAATATGATTCAAATTCTTTCCTGTAGGGGGAGAGCGCCTAAATCTCTGTTAAGGGAAAACATGGGCTTACAAGGTACAAGAAGATGATCTTGTAACACGCAGTGTCATCACAGCAGTTGAAATACGGGTAAGTCCTAGCATCTTTGGAAGGGTACGACAAAGTATGGTATATCGGTGCACTGTTTGCATGGATATCAATTGACTTGTGTTGTGAGGGCACAATAAACTGGATCCATCCTGACGATGCAATACTGTAGTTTTTTTTAATTAAGTACATATAGTTTCTGCTTTTCTGTAAAGTATTTGGATTAACGCATAGGATTATGTGACACAAATTACTTGTTATTTACACTTACCAACTTCCTTCCATCCCTTCCTCTAAGACCCCTCTTGCACTGAAACGAAGAGTCACATCCTATAGGTTCCTTAACAAAATATGCTTCAATGAATGTTAACTATCTGCTCCCAAAGTTTGTCGGTCTAATTTAGGAACACTCTGTATGTCACGAGAGTTATACAGGCAATCAGTCAACATGAATTTTTGCGAGTAAACCTGAATTGTTATCGGAGATACAGGGAATGTATTCGCCTTCAAGGTCATCTATCACTTTCAACATCTGTTTTTATAAGATGTTAATTATATACGTTTTTGTAATTAAGTGAATGGTTTCTACAGATAGCATCCTCATTGATAAAATATACGTATTCGTGTAAAGTGGACCCAGGTCTCGTGGAGGGTGCACATTAACCGAATTCCTTTGTTATGTTTAATTGTTTTATACAGCCACCATGTCACATAATATCAAACCAAACCCTTCAGTATATTGAAACAACATCTACATAATTATAATATATTTAGGATTTTTTCCAACATTTGTAATATCCAATAGCAGAAGTTAGGAATTTATTCTCAGCTTGAAAAACTTTTAAAGTGGACATTTTCATAAATATCACAAATAAATCCTTCAATGCACAAAGAATAAAAGAAACTGGCTTTGAACCCATCCAAGTTGATGAGTGGAAGAATTAAAAATATTTTATACTCGAGGGCAGCACCAATTAAAGAAGATATTAACAGGGTCCACTCAAACAGAAGGGTCCATATTACCCGAACATCCCTATATATGTATATATATATATATATAAACTTATATGATATCGTTAAACACGCGTTCTCATGTTCTCGTTCGAACATTCGCAGGTGTTGTCCTGGCAAACAGAAGCTTATCTTTTCATTTTCTCCTTAAAATTCCGGTTATACTGTAGCTCTTTTATAAATAATGGGTGTTGAAATGTGAAAAAATGGCTACCGTATCTAGTTTTTATGTAATTTGTGAGTAGCCATTGAAAGAAAAAAAAAGTAATTTTAAATTGATAAGATTTGCGTTTTAAGAAGTGTGAAAATTGAAGTAAAACTGAAACATAATTTGGTAATTTGTCTTCAAACTTGAAAATTTAACAAATGAAAATAGCTCACAGGCTTACTAACTTTATTTTTTGTTCTTTCAATCGCTGGTCACAAGTTACCGGCTTTTTCTGTTCATCGCATTTGGATATAACATACTAAAAACCTTGGAATGACGATGACAAATTAAAAAAATGTTTTGATCACCGTCCTGTGAAATATTTAAACGAGTTTTAAATGTGTACTCAAAAGGAGGTAATATATTGTACACTCACCATTTTTCCCAGAGTAAAGGGATGCATGAAAACGTTTTAAAAAAATGTTTTGAAAAGCACTAAAACAATAACACAAGCACTAAAACAATTGAATATACACTAAAACACTTACACGTATGTAAACGTTTCTTATATGATTTTAAAACAAGTAAAATTGTAAAGTAAAAGCATCGAAATCAACCCGGAAACATGGAACCGGCCGCCATGCTTACGCTGTCCACTAGTGATGCACAACTGTCCATCTATCAAGCGGAGACAGCAATCGTGCAATGGTGACGTCACACCGTGTCTTTTGTTTCTTATCTGCAAAGGATACGAAAGACTACACAAGCATCAAAATCATATTGTACACTGCACACCGTAAAAAAAAGGAAGAAACGAATACAATCTTCTAAAACGTTATTTGTTGATATTGAAATCTTATAAAAACCTCAGATTATTTTGTGGCAATTGAACAATTTTTTAGCACTATGTAACTAATATTGTATACTTACTGTCATTGTTGACGTGCATTTGTAATTTGACATTCTTGCATACAATCTAGGTTGCTGTGAAAACAAAAGAAATCTCAATGCTACAATAATGACCAAATACACTAGTGCGTTAAATAAAATCATTTATTTTGAAATACTGATAGTGATACTGCAATTTGTATTAATTTCGGTATTAATTCATCACATCCAGCTTTCCACGCCTCTTCTATTCCATCATCACTGCACACATCGCCTAAAACTTTCTCCGTAATCAGAAATAAATCCCAAATCAAATTAATTTTACAGTTTTAACAAATATAAGATGGCGGCATGACCAACAATACTCATTATTTCTCCATAGCAACACATATAGCCGATTCATCTTCTGAAATCTAACATTTTTTCCAATTATATTTATCCGGAGGGGGGATTGAACCTAAGCCCACTACGTACGAGAGGCAACGACATTACATCGAGCCCACAGCGTAAAAAAAAAAAAAACTTACTTCCAGATTCAAAATTAGGTTATTATTTTTTCTTCTATCTATCTATACATCCCGTACTTTCCTACGTGGGGATTAGGGTGCTCCCTAGTGGGAGTGTTTAACCAAACTAGTATAGCTACGCTTATTTACCCTCAGAAGTGAGTGAGTGAAATGGGATTGGCATATAGCATCAATGAAACACCTAGTGAATAACTAAAGTATTATTTGGATGGGTAGCAGTCGTTAAATTTTGCACAGAGGCCTCTTTATTCAAGCTTGGGGTTCTTAAAAGAGCCTAAAACTATTCAGATTCGGGACCCAGGATTTAAAGTCCTTCCAGGAGGGCTTTGTTTCTTGGAATTTTTCATACTACTCGTAAAAATACATCGACTCCAGCCAGGTGTGAACTCGCGTCTCACGGAACTAAAGGCAAGGAACATAATCATTAGCCCAACGAAGCCGACTTAATGTTTGTTAGCTATTTACTTGTAAGGTTAACTTGAAGACAGTATATATATATATATATATATATATATATATATATATCTTAATATATAAAAATTTCGTGTCACGTTGTTTGTCCGCGATGGAATCCTAAACTACTGAACCGATTTTAATAAAATTTTGCACACTGTGTGCAGTTTGATCCAACTTGAGAGTTAGGGTAGTTTATAACTAAATTCATAGTCGCATTATTTTTTATTGCAAATTATTTGTTAATTATTTAACAAAGAGTTATAATTATCTTTGAGTTCCATACGATCTAACAGATGGCGGTGTGATTATCTGTGAGTTCCATACGATTCTAACAGATGGCGGTGTGAGGTAATTTGGTAAGGTAATTGGTTTATTATTTAACAAAGGAAGATCCAGATGGGTGTGCTTTTTGTTGCAACCGCGAATTTCAATTGAATTACAAATATTGATTATTTCATAATTTAAGTGTGTTCAGTGTTTATTTTGTTTTCAATATTATTAATTTGGTGAGTAAGTATTCGTTTTAAGTAATCTGGCTGAAAGACAGCAACTTAATTAAAATGTTTAACGTATACCTTAGCCACAGCAACGCGTGGCCGGGACTTCTAGTATATATATATATATATATATATATATATATATATTATGTGTGTGTGCATCATTGCTTTGCTCAATGTCAAAAATGTAATTATAGTATATATACATGGATATATATCCATCCATCCATAGTAATTCTGCCCGAAGGCAGATCCTTCACAGCTTTACAAGGGAATTGTAGGTGTGGTAGCTTCTCGTTGTTTTTCACACCGGTGAAAGATGATGATGACGATGATGATAATGATAAGAATGATGATGATGGTGGCCATATGATTTCGGGGACCGTTTGGGCCTTAAAGGTTTCCTGACATTTGTGTTACAGGTGAGGAAAAACCCCGATAAAAACCTCACCCATAAAAACTGCCCGACGGGGGATCGAACCCGGGCCCGCTGCGTGATAAGGCAGCACGCTACCTCGAGACAACAGCGGTGGACTATATATATATATATATATATATATATAGAGAGAGAGAGAGAGAGAGAGAGAGAGAGAGAGAGAGAGAGAGAGAGAGAGAGAGAGAGAGAGACTGTGTCACTTTTTTTCACAATGAAACGTAGAGGACGAATTTTTAAATAGTCTAATATAATATAGTTATTATATAACATACCTGTTTCTTTACCTGTATACCAACATTTGAAGGTAAATGATGCATCATTAAATTGTTTCATTCGCTGTTTCACACTTCTGAAAGACAGTCGTTTCCATGGAGAATCTAAAGGTACCTCAAGCTCCATCTTGGCAAAAAGTGACATCTGGATTTTCTCTGCGCTGTTCAACTGCCATAAAACTGCGTTTGGTGTGTTCTATTTCCACCCATTGCAATATTTATGCTCAGGGTTTCACGCTCGGTGGATAGATGGGGTTAACGTGGACTGTTTTCAATTTACGGACCACTTCCATAGACACTCACTTTACATATCCATGCATTGTGTACAGAGAGAAGGATAAGAAGAATGAGTGTAAATGTCGAATGCAGGCTTTCACGGCCGGTAATCATAATATTAAAAGACTCCGGGCAATGTGGCTGTGGTGAACAACTGGTGTTTCTCCCAGACGTTTCTCCCTCAATTGCGGAGGGCATCTTCAGTGGCGAGTGATTCTATGTGGTGTTCCTTTGTCGTAGACTCGACTGTCACAGTCTGAAACACAGTCGAGTCTACGCCACATAGAAGCACTCACCACTGAAGATGTACTAAGCAGTTGAGGGAGAAACGTCTGGAAGAAACACCAGTTGTTCACCACAGCCACATTGCCCGGAGTCTTTTAATATTAGAATGAGTTGTGTTGTGTTAAATGCATTCTGGGGTCATGCCTCCACCCCTTGGGATACCTCGGTCACAGACCATACTCCCAAGTCCCAGTATCTTCGCGTCCACGTTCAAGAGTTCTCGGCTTAAAACCAACACCTCGGGGAGAAGATGTTGGAGCCGCAACTTCAGGGAAATTGCTGAGCTACGTCAGGTCGCTCCTTCCTGACGACTCCACAGGTCCACGGGCTCCTCGAGCCTAGCCGGGAGGACTGCTGTCGCAGATCCACCGACCGTTCCCCTGTTCTACCTCCAGGGACGCATCCTGCAGCCGTTGTGAGACCGGCTAGGGCTTGAATCCTCAAACGTCCTGCAGTGTGAGATTTTAGTACATCCAGGTGCTCATCTCCTGGCGACCCCACAGTTTGTCCACGGGCTCCTCGAGCCTAGCCGGGAGGACTGCTGTCGCAGATCCACCTATCGTTTCCCTGTTCTACCTCCAGGGACGCATCCTGCAGCCGTTGTGAGACCGGCTAGGGCTTGAGTCCACAAGCCCCACAGTGTGAGACTTTAGTACATCCAGGTGCTCATCTCCTGGCGACCCCACAGTTTGTCCACGAGCCTTAACCGGGAACCAGCACAGTTGCTCCCTTCTGCACTGGTCCGAGCCGTGCCCTGGTGTGTCCCCAGGGACGTGTCCTGTTGCAGTTGTGGTCCAGTTCGGAGCTCGCAAACTCCATCAGGTGAGCAATAGTACAAGGCGCCCAACTGCTGTCGACCCCACTAATGGTTCACGAGTCCCTTGGACTTAGCCGGGAGGACTGTCTAGCAGATCCACCGACCTTTCCCCCAGTGCACCACCTGGGGACGTGTTTGGTTGCTGAAGTGGGTCCAGCCTGAGCAGGTCGCTCAACTCCTGACGACCTCACAGATTGTCCTTGGGTCACTCGGCTCCCGGAGTCGGCGCTAATCCCACACCCAAAAGACCGCGCTTCCTCCTTTTCCGAGCATTACGCCCGGTATTGTCCTAACCAGCCCGTTCGCAAGACTAGGCCTAGTCGTGCAGCTGCTATGAGTCCAGCCCACTGAGCAATGTAGGCATCCAGGGTGCTCATCGCCCATGGTGCCCCCACAGAGGTCCTTGGATTCATTGAACCAAGAGAGGCGAGCTTTTGATCTCCGGGATGAAAAAGAGAAGGAACGAGGTGAAATCCGGTGCCAGCTCTCAGCCTACTCCGGTCGAAAAGTACCAAGAGGACCGCCAGACTTGACGTTCCCATACGACGGACGAATCGCTATCAACTGTACCACATACCTCATCAACTTATGTACTGCCAAGGGGATTTCAGTTTAATGCAGGAATGTGGTGCACAATCAAGTTATTAAAAATTAGCTAATACTCGGCGTGCGCTGCTACGCCTAAATAAATGAAAATTAATGTGCTTTTATGTTTAGTTGAATAAGTTAAAGCAAAAATAATTATAAATTTATATTTTTTAGATACCCCGTGCTTATTACCCGGCGTTGCCCGGGAATCTACTTATCCCGATCTTCTTGACATAAATGAGCTGAAATAAAAAATTAATGTGTTTTATGTTTAGTTAAATAAGAAAGAAAGAAAAATTTATATCGTAATTATTTTAGATATCCCGTGCTGTTTACCCGGCGTTGTCCGGGAATCTACTCATCCTGATCTTCTTGGCATAAATTAACTGAAAGACGAAAATTAACGTACTTCTTATGACTAGTTGAATAAGTAAAATGAAAAATAATTATAAATATATATCGTAATTATTTTAAGATTCCCCGTGCTGATTACCCGGTCTTGCCCGGGAATCTACTTATCCCGATCTTCTGGGCATAAATGAGCTAAAAGACAAAATTCGTTATTTTGAGTTATCCATAAAAGAAACCCGCCATGTGCTGCTATGCTTACACAGGAATCTACGTACTTGTCTCGATCTTCTTGGCATCAATGAAAGACAAAAATGGTTATTGTGAGTTATCCGTAAGAGATAAACATATGCTGTCGCAGACTCTTTTGTAGAGCTTTCTGAGAAATACAGTTCTGTGTACATTAATTTTGTTTATTTTTTATGATTTAGGCAACGTAAGCCATTTGAGCGTCCAAAGAGCTACTTTTTTCACGTTTTCCACCACAAAGGGCAATTTTTAATGGATGTAGGAGTTAAGTATCACAACTCTCTTATAGCCTATGTTCATCCCGGGAATTTCCTGAAAACTTTGTAAAATGGCCGATCACAATCGGCCGCGCATGAAGTACGAACAAACAAACATTAATTTGTATACATTAGATTGTACACCAGCCTCCCAGCCTCAATATAAACTAAAGAATCTACAAAAGGAATAGGTTGAGTCAATAAAAATATAGATTTATGTAATTTATCTGATGAACTTTATTCCGTAATTATTCATAATTAACATTACACTGGAAGCTCCACGAGATGGGCGTCGTTTATTTTTTTGGTATTTTATTCATATTTTGTCATAATTTACATTTTTAAAAGGAAAAAAAGAATTATCTGTACAAAACACATCGTACTCCTGACATATTTAGTTCCATTTCTTGATGATGATGATTTTTTAGGAATGCTTGATGATTAATGACAAATTATACATTATGTAAGGAAATATATCACTCGTGATCACTCATTCTATCAGAGTTCTTAGTATACAAGTATTTCACCTGGTTTTATGGGCTTATCTGGACATTACATGTATTATATTAATTTGATTTCTTGATACCAAAATTATTTATATTCTTTACAGTACTGAAGAAATAGTTCAACAGACACCAGTAAATATACAATATACTAAAATTGATAAGGTTTTTTTTTTGCACTGTTTTACATTAGAACAATATTTTTTATACATTTAATAATAAACACTGATAAGGCGCGTAGCGTAGAAAAGAGATCACACAAAATTAAATCTTGTTACAGTTTTGATTTTTTCAAATTAATTACTTCGTATTTGATACTATCTCTTGCACTTATATCATGTTATGCTATACAAGATACCTCAGACCTCTTGGGTTAAATGAAAACAGATTTCAGAAGTCCGAACTTAGTACTTTTATTAGTTAAAAAAGCCAGGAATAGGATCGGATTGTTTCGGAACTACCGTCTGTGACATCAAATATATGACCCAGAACTTGAGATTCTTTCTACAATAGAACTAGTTAGGTCATGTAAGAGGTGGCGCGAATGAAGAGGGAAGTACTGCATAGTCAAACTAGACAGATTAATGTGATTAACTTTTATAAAGGAAAAATGTTAAATTCATTTCGCGTATCGTGCTTCATTTTTCATGTATTGCCAACTGTATGATCTAAATCTGGTCTTGTATTTTCCCGCTCGCTATACTAGTGACATGCTTCTGTCCTATTCTAGCCTTTGTAGACTAATATATAGAGACACCCTGATGATAATAGCCTATTCATAACATTTTGAAATATTAATATTTTACTCTTTTACTGGAAAATTTAGAATTTGTGTATTTAGTTCTACGTTGGCAGCGAAGAAAATGCAGTGTTAATATATGATTGCCTCGACTTTACATCGGTGTTCTTCCCACTCCCCTTTTCTAAACCAATCAGCGTCAAAACCTATACTGGTTGACCTGCAGTTGATTCCATTACAAAACAATACTACGTAATAACCAATAACAACGATGGTAGTGTAATTAAACGCCTCCCAAACTTACAACTAAATCACGTGATCATGGGGGGCCATTACATCATAGAATTCTAGCGCTTGCGCAGCACGACTGCATTTTGGTAGCTGCCAAGCTATAACATGGAAACGTTTATTATAATTATTTATCAATTACAAACCCATATTTTTCTATATAGAATGTTTGAGTAAAAGTGTCAAGAAATGAAAGAGGGCATAGATGATTCTCTGCTGAAAATTTTGAATTAGGATACGTATGGCATGCGAAGAAGATGTGAAAGTCAACTTGTCCATCGCAATACCATCCTTCATTCCAGTTACAATGATGATAGGATGCGACAGAATCATGTACGATGGTGTCATGCTTGCATTAAGGCTGATGGCTGCCAGTTTGAGCAACTGTTTGGAGTCATAAAATAAAATAAGTTAAAATATACCTTCTTAGGTAAGATCCGTCGTCCTCAACTTATAAAATATCTATTCTTTATGCCTGTAGGCCTTTCAGAACACCCGTTCCATCTTCAGAAGGTCCTTCTTCGCTACAGTATCTAGTATCATGGTTGACACCACATTAGCACCAGCAGCATCAACCATCATACTATAGTGTAAAAGTTGTAAGTTGGCATGATTTCTGCTATCCTTGTCTAGAGAACTGTTCTTCCACCCTTCGCTAGACGTCTGAGTGACATGTGTACTATAATGGGCTACCCTTGTAAAATTACTTAGGAATGCTAGAAAAACTCCACCCCCACTTCCGCCCAGTCACTTTTGTTCACGTAATTTTTGTCAGTGGCGACTGTTTCAGAGTTCGTTTGTAGTTTGTGAGAGAGTGACATATTATATTAGTGTAAAATTAACATTTAGAAGAAGGGAATGCCACCACTGATCTATGTTCACTACAGGGAGTGTCTGCCCTACCGCTGTCACCGTGAAGATATATGTGTATGAGTGAGAAAGAAGATGGTGAGTACTCTCTTTCTCTTTCTAAAATATTCTAGACACTTTAGCCCTCACGACTATAGATATTGTAGCGAAGAAGGACTGCTGAAGATGGAACGAATGTTCTGAAAGGCCTACAGGCATAAAAATACATATGTTATAAGTTGAGGACGACGGATCTTACCTAAGAAGGTATATTTTAACTTATTTTATTTTATGACTCTCCACCTCAAAGGTTTTAACAATGAATTTTATTAGTATTGAAACTGTTTAGAGGTACATGGTACGCTAGTTAACTTGTATTATTGATGACACTTGCAGTTACCTGTAAAGAATATAAATGTAAACGTGTAAGTAGTTATAAGTAAGAAATTAGATGTAACGAAACAGTACCAGCGCATGTCAAAATGTATTTAGTTAATATAACTGAAGAGGAAATATTCTTCCTGAACCAGGTATTGAACCCAGGATATCCATCCATCAACATTGGCACTCTACATTTGTGCTATCCAGGCATCTATGGGGATGCCTTGCCTGAGTACTAACCTACTCTCTGGCACTAACGGTCCAGTTTAGAAATTCAATTGATAAATTTATTTGTTGAAATTCTTTCAATAACAATTGTAAGTTCATAGCCCCACGGACGTAAGCTCTCCCCACATCCCTAATTTGAGCAAATGTTTTCCAATCATCCCCTGTATAATGTATTTCCCTCAAATCATGATTAAGGTTTTTCTCCATCCTCGTTCTTGATCACCAACTGGCCCCTCTTGCGTTCCCCAATAGTGCCCTGACCATCGCAGTCTACGAGCCTATAACTGCTATTATTATATCTGATTTCATATAAACATGATGTAGCTGTTATGCAATCTTCTTCATTCTCCTGTCTGTTCATCTCACTTTGATACAAACATTTTCCTAACAACTTTATTCTTAAATACTCCTAGTATTTTCTCCTCCATGTTTCGCCTCCATATAATATAACTGCGAGAATAAGTTTTTATATTTTCAGTTTAACATTTTTTTAGAGAAGTTTGGACAACAAGAGTCCCTGTAATGCATAATAGCACGCATTTCTAGAATTGAGCCTATGTTTATTTTTTTGTAAATCTCATTCAGTTTTATATATTTTCAGTTTAACATTTTTTAGAGACTTTTGGACGACAAGAGTCTCTGTAATGCATAATAGCACACATTTCCAGAATTGAGCTTATGTTTAATTGTTTTCTGCATCTCATTCCTATTTGTGATTATTGTTCTTAGGAGTTTTAATCCAGCCACTTCCTCAAAATTTTCCTCATTTGTCATTAGCTGTCCATTTCCATTATATAATGTATTCCATGTGTGAACATATATTTAGTTTTTTTTTTTCAAATGCCCCAGGTTTGTCTTTCGACATTCCTGGTTTCTCTCCTGGCATGGTGTACTTGTAACCGACTTCTGAGGTTGGGGCGCCTCGAAGGCGGGTTTACGTTGCCCCGATGATATGATGGGTGATGACGATGATAATGGTGCGCCAGAAGAGTCCCTAATCCTAAGCTTAACCTAAGATGAATATGAATGATGATGATTGCGATGGCCGTATGATTTCGGGCACCGTTTGGGCCTTAAAGTTTTCCTGACATTTGTCTTACAGGTGAGGAAAAACCCCGATAAAAACCTCACCCAGAAAAACTGTCCCGACCGGGGATCTAATCCGGGCCCGCTGTGTGACAAGGAACACGCTACCTCGAGACCACAGCGGTGGAATATTTAGTTTTACTGATGTTTACTTACAGTTCCAATCTTAGTGTCACTCAATAGAGTGTGTGAGACTTGCACGAGTACATTAATTTCAATACTTACTTACTTACTCACTGGCACTATCGAACCCGTAGGTTCATGGCCGCGCGGACATAAGCTCTCCATATATCCCTATCCTGAGCTAATGCTTTCCAATCATTCCCTGTATAATCTACTTCCCTCAAATCATAGTTAATGTTGTTCTCCCACCTCATTCTTGGTCTACCAACTGGGCGTTTTCCTTCTGGCCTTCCTACAAGAAGTTTCCATGCACGTCTTTCATTCCCCATACGCGCAACATGCCCTGCCCATCGCAGTCTACGAGACTTAACTGTTATTATATCTGGCTTCCTATAAAGACCATGTAGTTCATTGTTATGTAGTCTTCTCCATCCACCTGTCTGTTCATCTCTCTTTGGTCCAAAAATTTTCCTAAGAACTTTATTCTCAAATACTCGTAATCTCCTCTCCTCCCTTAAAGTAAGAGTCCATGTTTCGCACCCATATAATATAACTGGTAGAATAATAGTTTTATATATTTTCAGTTTAATGTTTTTTGAAAGGAGTTGGGACATCAAGAGCCTCTGCAATGCATAATAGCATGCATTTCCAGAATTGAGCCTATGTTTAATTTCTTTGTGCATCTCATTCCTATTTGTGATTATTGTTCCTAGGTATTTGAATTCAGCCACTTCCTCAAAATTTCCCTCATTTGTCATTAGCTGTCCATTTCCATTATATACTGAATTTCTACGTGTGACCATATATTTAGTTTTACTGATATTTACTTCCAGTCCCAATTTCTTAGTGTTATTCAATAGTGGGTGCGTGTTGGCCTTTAGTATCTCCTCGCTATCGGCCATTAGTACTACATCATCAGCATAAACTAACAGATCCATATTTGGTTCGTCTTCCGGGCTTATAGGCCGTGGTCTGGTTGTCTTCTTACTCGACGTTTCGTCTACTGCTGCGGTAGACATCATCAGGAGATACTGCGTGCTTTCTGTGAACTCCTCAACAGTCGGCTGCAGACTGGCTGGTCGTTGGAAACTGTCTCTCTGTTTATAGCTAAACCCCGGGTGGAGGGGAGGTTTTCTGCGCGCACCGGGTTGTGCGCTGTATTGCCGTGTGCAGAAGTCATAGGCTTCGTTGTCGTGTTATGCAGTGCTGGGATACCTGGGTATCTTCAAATCTTATAATATGTTGTTGGTTGTTCATCAAGTGTTCCGCTACGGCCGATTTTTCATTTTGTTTTAACCTGCAGTGTCTCATGTGTTCTTGTAATCGTGTGTTGATCATTCTTTTTTGTTGTACCGATGTACACCTCTCCACAACTGCACGGGATACGTATTATCACGAACATCACATTACTACACCAGACTATACAGAGAAGCCATAGAAATATACAAACATAAAAATTCCTTCAACAAAAAAGAAGAAACCTTGAAGATAAACAAAATTTGGATCCCAGCACTGCATAACACGACAACGAAGCCTATGACTTCTGCACACGGCAATACAGCGCACAACCCGGTGCGCGCAGAAAACCTCCCCTCCACCCGGGGTTTAGCTATAAACAGAGAGACAGTTTCCAACGACCAGCCAGTCTGCAGCCGACTGTTGAGGAGTTCACAGAAAGCACGCAGTATCTCCTGATGATGTCTACCGCAGCAGTAGACGAAACGTCGAGTAAGAAGACAACCAGACCACGGCCTATAAGCCCGGAAGACGAACCAAATATGGATCAAGACGCCGGCCGTGAAAGCCTACAATTATATATAAACTAACAGCTTATTAATACCATTCAGTTGTAAGCTTTCCTCATTCTCTAAAGATTTTCATTCGTAATTAACTTACATGTCAGGGAATATATTTCATTATAAAGTCTTCTTATATCAGTTGTAATGCTAATATAAGTTAATTACTATCGGTACATGGGATTTAAAGACAGAGGAATTTGTGTTTGTCCTTGGATGCTTTGGATGCCAGAGGTAGAGTGCCAGCGCGCAAAACTGGAGACTCTGGGAAAAATGTTTTGTTCAGGCATAATTTTTTCTCTTCATTATATTAAGTAAGTTAATGCATGCGAATCGCTTGGCGGAGTGCATTGTTATATTGCTACAAGCAAATACCCGGCGTGCGCTGCTGTGCCTAAATAAATTAAATACGTTTCCATGTTTAGGCCTAGTTAAATAAGTCTTATTCTTCTTCTTCTTCACGGTTTAGGCTTATTTACTAGCTTGTTCCGGCTCCAAATTGCTGCTCTTTCCATCTTTTCCTTGGTCTTCCCAAACTTCTTATTCCTCTTGGTGAATAGTTGTATGCTGCTTTTGGTATTCTATTCTCAGTCATTTTTGCCAAGTGTTCTTTCCAGTTTGTCCTGTATTTCTCTATTCTTGAGTTTAATTCCTCTTTTAGTTGTCTTATTTTTGTGTTATGTTTTTTGTCTGTTCTTTGATATCCTGCTATTGGTCTGAGGAATCTCATTTCAGCAGTTTGTAGTGTTGTCACATACTTAAATAAGTAAAAAACAAACATAATTTAAATTTATATCGTAAATATTTTTAAATACCGGCACGCCGTAGCGTAGTGGTTAAGGGACTGCGCTACAAGCCGGAAGGTCGAGGGTTCGAGTCCCGGTGGGGTCAGGATTTTTAAACTGATCCAAACCTTCTGGCGGCACTATGGCCCTGGGGTCGACTCAGCCTCTAACTGAAATGAGTACCAGACGCTTGTTCTGGGGTAAAGGCGGCCGTCACGCAGGGCTGACAACCCGGCTGACATCAAGTGCCGATTGTCAAGAAAAAGTGGGAGCCTTAATCTCCTACTACCCCAAGGGCCTCCTGAGGCCTGTAGTGGGATCACTTTACCTTTACCATGCTGATTGCCCGGCGTTGTCTGAGAATGTACTTATCCTGATCTCCTTGGCATAAATGAGCCGAAAGACAAAATTCGTTATTGTGCAAAAGAATACCAGCCATGCGCTGCCACACTTGCCCGGGAATGACTTATCCCGATCTTCTTGGCATCAATGAAAGACAAAATTGGTTATTGTGAGTTATCCTTAAAAGATAAACATATGCTGTAGCGGACTTTTTTGTAGAGTTTTGTGAGATATTCAATTCTGTGTACATTAATTTGGTGTATTTTTTTATGGTTTTGGCAGCGTAAGTCATTTAAGGGTTAAGAAAGGGAGTTTTTCACATTTTTCACCACAAAGGGTAATTTTAAAGGTGTAGGAGATGAAATAAAACAAGAAGAGATACTAGATTGAAGTTTTATAAAACATTGGCAGTTCCTGCATTACTTTACGGGAGAGAAACTTGGGTAATGACCAAAAAATTGCAAAGTAGAATACAAAGCGCAGAATTGAACTTCCTTAGAAGGTGTAGGAGTTGAGCATCACAATTCTCTTATAGCTTATGTTGTAAATAATTGGAAAACAGTAGTCATGAACGGCAATGCGATAGACAAGTTGAGTTCCATATCCACTTAATCTGGTATGGAAGAGCCTAGCTTTTCTACTTCAAAAATTGTATCGTGGGGCATCGTCTATGTTCTAATTACTTTTTCTACGGTTCTACTGAATCGGTCTGTAGGCCTATATTATACTTACTTGTTTTGATATTTTCAAGGTTATTTGGTCAAGAGAATTATGATTGGTAGAAAATGTATATCAAACGTCTAACAGTATTAATTATTTAAAAATGTTAATTGTAAAACCTTTTAGGGAAATTACCATCAGGGTAACAGAAATAAATTGTGGAATAAAATGAAAGAGAAAGGAGTACCTCAGCACCTAATAACTTCAATAAAAAGTCTATATGTAGAAAAAATAAAATAACAATAGAAACTGGAGGCAAAAATAAAAACAATATAACAGCAACAATAAATAGAGGTGTAAGACAGGGATGTCTACTCTCATCCTCCCTTTTTAACATTTATATTGACGATATATATAATTGGCAGATACATTAGGACTCACATTTCAAAATAAAAAATAAGATGTTAGATACCTTACTTTTTGCAGACGACCAAGTTCTAATATCTAATTCAGAGGATGGTCTACAGAAATCACTCTTTCGGTTAAATAACATTATACAGAAATTTAATTTCAAAATATCAATAAGTAAAACGAAAATCCTAGCATTTAAGGGATCAGATACCGTAAGAGATAAAATAATTCTGGAGGGGAAACCCATTAAACAAGTGAACCATTTTAAATACCTTGGTTATGAAATCTCCTATTTTAAAAATGAAGATCTATTTAACAAACTTAATAAATTTAATTATATATGTGGAACAATCAAAAGGATATTTAAAAGCACAAGAAAAGAAACAAAACTAAAATTTTATAAAGTAGTGGCAGTCCCCTTACTATTATATGGTAGTGAATTTTGGGTTTTAACTAAAAGAGAAGAGGAGATAATAGAAGCAGCTGAAATGAGATTTCTGAGAAGTGTGGCTGGTTGCAAACTTCTAGATAAGAGAAGAAGTGAAGATATTAGAAATGAGCTAAATATCTTTAAACTCTTAGATAGAATAAAAGAATCTAGAAATAAATGGAAAGAACATGTTCAAAGAATGGAAGATGATCGCATTCCCAAAATTATATTTAAATACAAACCAAAAGGACGCAGGAATGTTGGTAGACCGAAGAAGAGATGGATCCAACTTTTGAATGAGAATCTATGAGACCGTGATTGTTGATGATTTTGATGATGATGACCATCAGGGTGTCCTTTGTGGTGTATATTTTAGGAAAGTCCACCGCTGTGGTCTCGAGGTAGCGTGCTGCCTTGTCACGCAACGGGCCCGGGTTCGATCCTCGGTCGGGGCAGATTTTTTCTGGGTGAGGTTTTTCCTCACCTGTAAGACAAATGTCAGGTCCCCGAAATCATATGACCATCATCCTTATAATTTATCTTCATCGTCATCCTTCACCTGTGTGGAAAGCAACGGGAAGCTACCACACCTGAAAATGCCATGATTGCAGTGAAGGACCTGCCTTCGGGCAGAATTACTATGGATGGATATATTAATGAATATTTCGACATTGGTCATTTTCAATAGTGATTTGTTATGAATTTAACAAGCACGCATGATTACATTCTTCATTCCCTTGTAGATCTGAAGGAACTTAAAATGATTGATTTCAAACAGAGATTTTCATTTTAATAAATAATAGTTTAAAAAACTAAAACAACACGCTTTATTAGAAAACCGAAATAAAAAATGAAAAATAATTTTAATTTCCAACACGCTTGGGATAAAATTAAAGTGGTCAACAAAAAAATAATCTCCAACACATATAGAATAAAACTAGAGTTATCAACAAAAAGAAAATAATTTTACCATCAAAAGCGTGGGGTGCATTTTATGATTTTTACATTTTCTTCTTAGACACTTTACTTTACTTTTACCAATGTATGTTTATTATCAAATATATTAATTTGCACCCCACGCTTTTGATGGTAAAATAATTTTCTTTTTGTTGATAACTCTAGTTTTATTCTATATGTGTTGGAGATGATTTTTTTGTTGACCACTTTAATTTTATTCCAAGCGTATTGAAATTAAAATTATTTTTCATTTTTTAGTTCGGTTTTCTAATAAAGCGTGTTGTTTTAGTTTTTTAAAACTATTATTTATTTTTATGATGATTCTGGCCAGGATTTTAGAAAAAAAATGAAATTATTGTATTGTCACGGGTCCTTTACAAGTATACAAAGTTTCAAGTCGATCAAATGATTTTAAGTAGGTGAAAATCACGTTGAAATATCCCGTTACATAGATAGATAGATAGATACAGGTGAAGCTAATATAAAGCGTGTAAAAATACCAAGTTTTGACTCTTCTGACATTAATTTGTCTTCTTTTTACTCCAGAGGTATGTGAGATCCCGTATGTTTTATTAAATAATTGATTTAAAGATTTAAATCTAAATCTGGGAATCGTTCGGTGAATTTGTCTCTATAGGGTAGAAGAAAACAAGGTTTCCTTTCTCATCACAATGCTAAATATTATTGGTGAGTGGAAGAAAGGGCTTTCTGGCCTTAACTTTTCCTGTACTTATACATCTCCGCGTAGGGTAAAGCTGCACCCTTACGGGAGTTACCTCACTAAGTCCAGTTACGTTTATATACCTATAGATATTAAGGAGTGTGTCAAGTGACACCTGACAGGCAACAAACTTATTACGTATATGAGAAACGCTGATAACATTTTTCGAAGAGATTTTAATGTACGATTGAGATTTTTTTACGAGTCCGAAAATTTTCAGGCTGGTGACTGACAGCTTGAACACCTTCTGGTACACCTACTTTGTTATGATTTGTCTCACCTTATAAATGAGAATGAAGAGGCTATGACTCGACCCGGGTTGTTATGCCAAATATCATGATAACGATTATTCGATAATAACAATTTCATACATTTTTTTTTAAATACCCAGCACCTAAATCTCTGTTAAGAGAAACGTGGGTTTACAAGACCAAGTCAATTTTCATCTCCTTGCACAATCCATTCCCGTCGCTACGTAAATTATCATAAGTAATGCCACGAGTGATTTCCAAATTATCGTGAGAAGTGAATTTATCTAGACTATTTAACTCATGCCCCATATAGGAGTCAATGACCAATCACGTTTCAATGATTTCTGTTTTACAACCAATCAGAGTCGTGTTTCACCAAATATTTATCAGTGTTATAATTACCATATTAAAGAAAGCTCCTCCTTACAATATTGCGTTCCTTTGGCAATAAATAGTATGATCTGGTTGCAGTGATAAACAAATGAAGCAGTAGAAGCGTACCTATCGTTTCTCATTTGTTTTCAAACATCGCCGTTTACATTAAATATATAAATATTTTGAAATAACTATAGTTAAATAATGATTTGTGAGTAAACAGCTTAATTTTATTCGTTAAATAGTCCTAACAAATGCCACTCTTGATTTCCAAATTCTCTAGATAAATTCACTCCTCACTTCGTGAGTCGTGAATTTATCGATAATTTGGAAATCACTCGTGGCATTACTTATGATAAATATTTGGTGAAACACGACTCTGATTGGTTGTAAAACAGAAATCATTGAAACGTGATTGGTTATTGACTCCCATTTGGGGCATGAGTTAAATAGTCAGTGTTATATTTACCATATTGAAGAAAGCTCCTCCTTTTTTAATATTCTGAACAGGTCTGACCATTATTTTGCAGTGACTGAGCCTATAAGAAATACTGCTACCAGATTGTATATATAGTGCATAGATGTCAACACATAGCGCTTGCAGGAGTTATTATAAAAACATTTGTAGCAATTGATTATACCACCAAAAAAAGAAACCACTGTTTGCACTTTCTTAAATGTATTTTTTCCCCAGGTAATAATCCAGAAAAATATAATTGTCATATTTACATCATACGACATCAGAAATGAATTAATATACAGTTTGATGTGTTTCATTTTTTCTCCACTAGAGAGCATTTTTACAATATTGCGTTCATTTGGCAATAAATAGTATGATCTGGTTGCAGTGATAAACAAAAAAAGCAGATGAAGCGTACCTATCGTTTCTCATTTGTTTTCAAACATCGCCGTTTACATTAAATATATAAATATTTTAAAATAACTATAGTTAAATAATGATTTGTGAGTAAACAGCTTAATTTTATTCGTTAAATAGTCCTAACAAATGCCACTCTTGATTTCCAAATTCTCTAGATAAATTCACTCCTCACTTCGTGAGTCGTGAATTTAACGATAATTTGGAAATCACTTGTGCCATTACTTATGAGAATTTGGAAATCAAGAGTGGCATTTGGTAGGACTATTTAACGAATAAAATTAAGCTGTTTACTCATAAATCATTATCTAACTATAGTTATTTTTAAATATTTATATATTTAATGTAAACGGCGATGTTTGATAACAAACGAGAAACGATTGGTACGCTCCATTTGCTTCTATTGTTCATCACTGCAACCAGATCATAATATTATTTATTGCCAAAAGATCGCAATGTTGTAAGAATGCACCCTAGTGGAGAAATTTATAACCAATGTTATAGGTATTAATTAATTTCTGATATCCTATGATGTAAATATGTCAATTATATTTTTCTGCGTCATTTCCTGGAAAATAATTCGTTTAAGAAAGTGCAAACAGTGGTTTCTTTTTTTTTTTGTGTGGTATAATCAATTGTTACAAATGTTTTTTTTATATTATCTCTCGTATGCACTACGTGTTGACATTCATGCACTATATATACAATCTGGTAGCCGTATTTCTTACAGAGTCAGTCACTGCAAAATAATGTTATGACCTATTCAGAATGTTAAGAAAGGAGGTGCTTTCTTTATTATGATAAACTTTAGTTGGTAAATTTTATGCGAAACACGACTGTGATTGGTTGTAAATAAAAAAATCATTGAAATGTGATTGATGATTGACTCCCATTTGGGGCATGAGTTAAATAGTCATAAGTAATGTCACGAGTGATTTTCAAAATCATCAATTAATTCACGAGTCACGAAGTGACGAGTGAATTTATCTAGATGATTTGGAAAATCAAGAGTGGCATTTGTTAGGACTATTTAACGAATAAAATTAAGATGTTTACTCAAAAATCATTATTTAAATATAATTACCGGTATATTGAAATATTTATATCTTTAATATAAACGACGATGCTTGAAAACAAATCAGGAATGTGTGGTTATGTATCATTTGTTTATTCACTACAACTTGATCATATTATTTATTGCCAAATAGGATCGCAATCAGTGATAACCCACTAAAATCGCAATATTCTAAGAATGGACCCTAGCGGAGAAAAAAAAATGAAACATATCAAACTGTATATTATAACCAACATTATAGGTTATTAATTATTTTTTTAGGAAACAACTCAGTAAAATCATTATTTAAAAACACAATTATCAAATGTGTAGTTCGAAGGAATCTGTTCATTATTTGCTATAATCAACGTATTTGTTGGAGAGTCAGTCACTGCAAAATAATGCTCTGAACTGTTCGGAATACTAAAAAGGAGGAGCTTTCCTTATTTTGGTAAAAATAATTCGTTAAATCGCGAAGTGAAACACGACTCTCATTTGTTGTAAAACAAAATTGATTGAAACGTGATTGGTCATTGTCTCCCATTTGGGGCATGAGGTAAATTGTCAACAAAATAAAAACTGTTGTGGTATTGATCCTTAAAAAAATCTCAAGTTTTGTTGCTCTCTGTTATATCCGTAGTTAGAAGTAATTTTTTTCATTTACGAAATGCATGTTAGAACTGCTATTAACAGTTACTGTTCTTTTGTCATAACTGATGTGGTATTGATCCTTAAAAAATCTCAAGTTTTGTTGCTCTCTATTATATCCTTAGTTAGAACTGTTATTTTTTAAATTTATGAAATGCATGATAAAACTGCTATTAACAGTTACTGTTCTTTTGTCATAACTGATGTGGTATTGATCCTTAAAAAATCTCAAGTTTTGTTGCTCTCTATTATATCCTTAGTTAGAACTGTTATTTTTTTTAAATTTACGAAATGCATGTTAAAACTGCTATTAACAGTTACTGTTATTTTGTCATAATTGATGTGGTATTGACCCTTAAAAAATCTCAAGTTTTGTTGCTCTCTATTATATAAGTAGTTAGAAGTTATTTTTTTCATTTACGAAATGCATGTTAGAACTGCTATTAACAGTTACTGTTCTTTTGTCATAACTGTGATTGAGCATTGTGGTGAGACAGGAATAAAACAGGCCAAGTGCTTTCTCATAACTCTGTGACGTTATTGAGCGTAAGATAAACTGGGTTGTGCCCATTTGAACTTTGTTCAAAGTCGTATTGAAAATGCTTTTAAATGTCTTTTTCTTAGGATTACGTGTTTTCTTACTTTGTGTTATACATAATTTTCATATAAACAATAAATCTTCTGCATTTTGAACACAAAAATTTATTAAAATGAAAAATGAGACGTCGAAATGTTTACAATTTACTTCCTACAATCTCTGAAGACAAGAGAAGATCGTGATATTTTCTTGGCAATAAAATCAGGCTCTGATTTGATCAAATGTTCCGCTACATCATTCTTTATTTTCTATATCCTCAATTGCTAGAAATGAAATTAAATGTGGATCCATAAATATATGTTTAATGATCTGTATCAAGATAGACATATTTATGAACGATGAGAATGAACACTACCAAAATGTTCAAGAACGTTTTTTGATAAAGTATTTCTAGGACTGTACCAGTAGATTATGAATGTCTACTGTTACTGCTGGGAGACCCGACATTCTGATCACTAGCGCAAGGATTTTAATGCACTAAAAGACAAGATTGCAACACAGATTCCATGTATTATTCAACTGTTTGCGTGTGATACCAAGAAAAAAGGCAGTCAGAAGTCTAACTTCTCATTATAATATTCAACTGTTTGTGTGTGATACCAAGAAAAAAGACAGTCAGAAGTCTAACTTCTCATTATATTATACAACTATTTGTGTGTCATACCAAGACAAAATGCAGTCAGAAGTCTAACTTCTCATTATGTTATTCAACTGTTTGTGTGTGATACCAAGACAAAAGACAGTCAGAAGTCTAACTTCTCATTATGTTATTCAACTGTTTGTGTGTGATACCAAGACAAAAGACAGTCAGAAGTCTAACTTCTCATTATATTATTCAACTGTTTGTGTGTGATACCAAGAAAAAAGACAGAAGACTAACTTCTCATTATATTATTCAACTGTTTGTGTGCGATACCAAGACAAAAGACAGTCAGAAGTCTAACTTCTCATTATATTATTCATCTGTTTGTGTGTGATACCCAGACAAAAAACAGTCAGAAGTCTAACTTCTCATTATAATATTATCAACTGTTTGTGTGTGATACCAAGACAAGATACAGTCAGAAGTCTTACTTTTCATTATATTGTTCAACTGTTTCTGTGTGATACCGAGGCAAGACAGTCAGAAGTCTAACTTCTCATTATATAATTCAACTGTTTGTGTGTGATACCAAGACAAAAGGCAGTTAGAAGTCTAACTTCTCATTATATTATTTAACTGTTTTTGTGTAAAACCAAGACAAAATACAGTCCGAAGTCTAACTTCTCATTATATTATTCATCTGTTTGTGTGTGATACCAAGACAAAATATAGTCAGAAGTCTAACTTCACGTTATATTATTCAACTGATTGTGTGTGATACCTAGACAAAAGACAGTCAGAAGTCTAACTTCTCATTATATTATTCAACTGTTTGTGTGTGATACCAAGACAAATAACAGTTAGAAGTCTAACTTCTCGTTATATTAAACTGATTGTGTGTGATACCAAGACAGTCAGAAGTCTAATTTCTCATTATATTATTCAACTGTTTGTGTGTGATACCAAGACAAAAGACAGTCAGAAGTCTAATTTATCATTATATTATTCAACTGTTTGTGTGTGATACCAAGACAAAAGACAGTCAGAAGTCTAATTTATCATTATATTACTCATCTGTTTGTATATGAAATCAAGACAAAAGACAGAAGTCTAACTTCTCATTATATTATTCAACTGTTTGTGTGTGATACCAAGACAAAAGGCAGTCAGAAGTCTAATTTATCATTATATTATTCATCTGTTTGTATGTGAAATCAAGACAAAAGACAGTCAGAAGTCTAACTTCTCATTATATTATTCAACTGTTTGTGTGTGATACCAAGACAAAAGGCAGTCAGAAGTCTAATTTATCATTATATTATTCATCTGTTTGTGTGTGAAATCAAGACAAAAGATAGTCAGAAGTCTAACTTCTAATTATATTATTCATCTGTCTGTATGTGATACCAAGACAAAAGGCAGTCAGAAGTCTAATTTATCATTATATTATTCATCTGTTTGTATGTGAAATCAAGACAAAAGGCAGTCAGAAGTCTAACTTCTCATTATATTATTCATCTGTTTGTATGTGAAATCAAGACAAAAGGCAGTCAGAAGTCTAACTTCTCATTATATTATTCATCTGTCTGTATGTGAAATCAAGACAAAAGACAGTCAGAAGTCTAACTTCTCATATTATTCAACTGTTTATGTGTGAAACCAAGATAAAAGACAGAAGTATAACTTCTCATTACATTATGCATCTGTTTGTAGGCCTATGTGAAATCAAGAAAAAAGACAGTCAGAAGTCTAATCTCGCATTATATTATTCATCTGTTTGTATGTGAAATCAAGACAAAAGATAGTCAGAAGTCTAACTTCTGATTATATTATTCATCTGTCTGTATGTGAAATCAAGACAAAAGACAGTCAGAAGTCTAACTTCTCATATTATTCAACTGTTTATGTGTGAAACCAAGATAAAAGACAGAAGTATAACTTCTCATTATATTATGCATGTGTTTGTAGGTCTATGTGAAATCAAGACAAAAGACAGTCAGAAGTCTTATCTCGCATTATATTATTCATCTGTTTGTATGTGAAATCAAGACAAAAGACAGTCAGAAGTCTAATCTCGCATTATATTATTCATCTGTTTGTATGTGAAATCAAGACAAAAGATAGTCAGAAGTCTAACTTCTGATTATATTATTCATCTGTCTGTATGTGAAATCAAGACAAAAGACAGTCAGAAGTCTAACTTCTCATATTATTCAACTGTTTATGTGTGAAACCAAGATAAAAGACAGAAGTATAACTTCTCATTATATTATTCATCTGTTTTGTATGTGAAATCAAGACAAAAGACAGTCAGAAGTCTAATCTCGCATTATATTATTCATCTGTTTGTATGTGAAATCAAGACAAAAGATAGTCAGAAGTCTAACTTCTGATTATATTATTCATCTGTCTGTATGTGAAATCAAGACAAAAGGCAGTCAGAAGTCTAACTTCTCATTATATTATTCATCTGTTTGTATGTGAAATCAAGACAAAAGGCAGTCAGAAGTCTAACTTCTCATTATATTATTCATCTGTCTGTATGTGAAATCAAGACAAAAGACAGTCAGAAGTCTAACTTCTCATATTATTCAACTGTTTATGTGTGAAACCAAGATAAAAGACAGAAGTATAACTTCTCATTACATTATACATCTGTTTGTAGGCCTATGTGAAATCAAGAAAAAAGACAGTCAGAAGTCTAATCTCGCATTATATTATTCATCTGTTTGTATGTGAAATCAAGACAAAAGATAGTCAGAAGTCTAACTTCTGATTATATTATTCATCTGTCTGTATGTGAAATCAAGACAAAAGACAGTCAGAAGTCTTATCTCGCATTATATTATTCATCTGTTTGTATGTGAAATCAAGACAAAAGACAGTCAGAAGTCTAATCTCGCATTATATTATTCATCTGTTTGTATGTGAAATCAAGACAAAAGATAGTCAGAAGTCTAACTTCTGATTATATTATTCATCTGTCTGTATGTGAAATCAAGACAAAAGACAGTCAGAAGTCTAACTTCTCATATTATTCAACTGTTTATGTGTGAAACCAAGATAAAAGACAGAAGTATAACTTCTCATTATATTATTCATCTGTTTGTATGTGAAATCAAGACAAAAGACAGTCAGAAGTCTAATCTCGCATTATATTATTCATCTGTTTGTATGTGAAATCAAGACAAAAGATAGTCAGAAGTCTAACTTCTGATTATATTATTCATCTGTCTGTATGTGAAATCAAGACAAAAGACAGTCAGAAGTCTAACTTCTCATATTATTCAACTGTTTATGTGTGAAACCAAGATAAAAGACAGAAGTATAACTTCTCATTATATTATTCATCTGTTTGTATGTGAAATCAAGACAAAAGACAGTCAGAAGTCTAATCTCGCATTATATTATTCATCTGTTTGTATGTGAAATCAAGACAAAAGGCAGTCAGAAGTCTAATCTCGCATTATATTATTCATCTGTTTGTATGTGAAACCAAGACAAAAGGCAGTCAGAAGTCTTACTTCTCATTATACTATATTACAATCTTAACTTATACTGCATTAAAATCATTGCCCATCACATGTCACCCTTATCCTCCTCCTTTCCGAAGAAAAAATTAAATACATATTTTGTGCTTTATGGGTTTGTAAGGAGCCAAATAATTTTTTTGGGATTCAAAATTTGGGGGAGGCTTTATGGGGGTACTTTTAAAATTCATGACGAAACACCGTTGTGGTTATTATGTAAAATTTACAATATAGAAATAGAATAGCTTTGATCTCAGTCGTCCTCAACTTTTGACATAGGGTGTGGAGTACTTTCGGAGCATATGCTCCATCTTCAGCTTGTAAAAACCGATTTACAAGTTGAAGATGGAGCATATGTCCGAAATTCAGGAAGACTGAGATCTCAGGTATTCTATTTTATATTTTACATTTTATGGAGGTACTGAATTGATATTTTGTCAATTGTAATTTTAGTTTAAGATTTAATTGGTTCATAGGGTCAAAATAAGAAAGTTTGAAGAAAAAATGTATATCATAATGAACAATATATACTAATAATAATTAACCCGTTTGACAGAAACCTATTCAAATAGTCATAACGTGTTTTACGAATTTAATAATAAATTAAAATAAAGTCTCTTGCCTTCAGAATTAAAGTAAGTTAATATAATTTATTTTTTATTGCACAGTGTAAGGAAATATTATCTTGGGTATTTACTGAATAAATACTTAAATTCAAATCTAGACTATTTTCCCATTTTATTTTCTATTTCACTCACACATTCATTCAGCTTTCAATTTACATACATTGCACCTGTAACACTAGCATAAAAATGACATTATCAAGTCCTTTAGTTTCGTATACGTAAAACTTGGTCACATGTTTATTCAAAACTGAGCTCATGTTTATGAAGTTTCCAAAAAAAAGTCTGAAATATATTAATTTGACATAATCTGTTTTGGAAGATTTCTTAAAACAAAAGCAAATTTATTTATTCATTAAATTAATATTTTGAAATTGAAAGCTTCATAAACATCAATGTTGTAAAATCATTGCCTTGATATTAACATACTCTAGTTTTTATCAATAATTGGCAATTATATTCGAAATACTGCCTCCAGGTTAGAAATTGCTTGACGTCACTACAAATTTCTAGGAAACACTATGATACAATACTCATATGTTTTTAATTAAATAAAAATAAAACTTAGTTTTATTTGATTTACATATTTATTAAGATATAATTCAGTGACAGCTGTTTCGGTACACTGTACCTTCTTCAGACATGTTAAATTATGAATTGTGTTCCAACTGATCTAAGCAACGATACAACAATAATTTATTTAAATTCTTAAATTTAACAAAGGCGATTCATTCAAATCAAGTTGAGAATTTAACAGTTTATTACTACTTTTCAATTTATTTTTTTCTACAGCCTCCAAAAGGTCCAACTTCTTACCCTTATCACAAATATGTAAAATTTCAAAATTTGGATCGAAACAATGATTAAATTGGAATAGGTGGTTAGCATATTTTGAATATTCTAAATTTCTGTTATATGCTCTCATGTGTTCCTTTATCCGAGAGATAAAAGGCCTACCAGTTTGTCCTATATAGACATTGTCACATGTGCCACACTTCAATTTACATACACCTCATAATTTTTATTTTTTATTTTGGTTTTATTGTTTTTTATTATATTTTGTAAAGTTTTATTAGTTTTAAATGCCACATTGATGTTCAACTTTTTAAACTGTTTAGATATTTTATTTGAAAGTGGGCCTATGTATGACATTACGACATATTTCTTTATGTTTTCTTTGGGTAAAGGAAAAACTTTGTTAATTACTTTTTTATATTGAACTTTCTTAATTAAATATCCTATAATTTTAGGGTCATAGTTATTATTAATAGCTAATTGTTTAATAATATTCAATTCATTATTATATTCCAAGGGTGAAAGAGGGATATTTAAAAGTCTATGAATGTAACTATTAAAGGCTGCCATCTTATGAGTATATGGGTGAAGAGAAGAACTATGGATAGTGGTATCAGTACGAGATGGTTTGTGAAAGATACCAAACTCAAACTTATTACGTAATTTGTATAGACTACTACCAGTTGTGCTAACTTTTGAAATACAATAAAATAATTTCTAAGTAAATAAACAACAGATCAGTTTCTGTGCTAAGAGATCGAAACAATGATTAAATTAGAATAGGTGGTTAGCATATTTTGAATGTGGTCTATTTTAAAATTTGGTACAGCAATTTAACTACAGTTTGGCAGCGAAGAAAATGAAATCCTAATGCATTCTTGTCACGATTGTATTGGCTACATCTAAAAGAGAGAAGAAAATCGCACTATCTAATTCTCCTATTTAAGATCCTACATACCTCGATTCCCAATTATCTATCATCCCGTTTCCAGTATCTATCCTCAAACCATAACTTAAACACAAGATCGCAACATAGTCTCTTACTTAATATACCGCAACATAGGACTCCATGTCATATACCATCTTCACTTCTCGCAACTGGAATTTCCTACCACAAGAAATAAGGGGCTGCCGGACATTGACAACTTTTAAAAGAAATCTAAATTTATATTTGCTCTAAACTCGACTTCATTATTATCCAGTGTAAGATATATATATTAATTAGTGTTTCCCGTATAATGTATCATATTTATATTATTATTATTATCGTATTATTATTGTTATTACCCTATAAAATGTTGTTTGTACATGACATTTACATTGCTACATTTATTGTATCTTTAACTGTTTATAATTAGTATAGTGTATATCTATATTTGTCGAATATTTATTTGTATTTGTGCTGGTTGAGTGGGAGAGAGGGCCTTATGGCCTTAACTCTGCCAGAATAAATAAAGTATTATTATTATTATTGCATTCAGGGTCTTCAGATAAAGATCTATGTCCTGCTCCTTCTGCTGATGATGGGACTATAGTTCGTCTGGCTTAACTTTGCAAGAAATTTGTAGAAAGAGACAGCTATGTTCACCTCTCTCACTCGCACCAGTGTTGTTGGAGTTTCTTCACCAAGTGTTAACAGGGGTAAGTGGGAAGACGAAAACAGACAACAGGGTGGGTTCTTTCTTTTGTTACTGAGCGAAAGCGGTCAAGGATCTACCCTTATATTTCCATCTCTTTCTTTGTCAAGTCTGAAAGGCCTTCAGGTAATCAATAGTTTTCAAAGTTGTGGAGACAGACCTATTAGTTAATAATTTTATATTATAATTTTAATTTTTTGAAAAGATTTTCCCTGTTTCCAATATGAGGTCATCCACATCCTTTCCCAAACACATATATTCTGTTTTCTGTAAATTTATATTCAGTCCCCATTTTTTAAGACATTACATGGAATAATTTGGAACAAAAATATTACAAAGGAAACTAAAATGAAAATTTATAAGAGCATAATATAGAATATTTTGTCATATGGAAGTGAAACTTGGTCTTTGACGGAATTACAAAAGAATAAAATTAGAACAGTTGAATTTGATTATTTTAGAAGAAGCCTCCAAAAAACAAGACAGGATAAAATAAGAAATGAATTCCTTTGGAGAGAAATGAATGTCACCACATCTGTTGTCAAGAGGATTGAAAATCAAACGCTTGCCGTAGCGTAGTGGTTAAGGCACTGAGCTACAAGCCGGAGGGCCGAGGGTTCAAGTCCCGTTGGGGTCAGGATTTTTAAACTGACCCAAACCCTCTGGCGGCACTATGGCCCTGGAGTCGACTCAGCCTCTAACGAAAATGAGTACCAGGCGCTTGTTCTGGGGGTAAAGGCGGTCGTCACGCAGGGCTGATAACTCGGCTGACATATAGTGCCGATTGTCTAGAAAAAGTGGGAGCCTTAACCTCCTACTACCCCAAGGGCCTCCGGGCCTGTTGTGGAATCACTTTACTTTACGCTTAAATAGTATGGCCATGTACAAAGAATTGAAAATGAAAAGGATGGCCAAAAAATATATACCAATGGTCACTCCCTGGAAGAAGTAAACGTGGCAGACCAAGATGGAAATGGAAAACCTACGTCAGAACTATAATGGATGATAGGAATTTGGAAGAGGGAAATTGGAATGATAGAGATAAATGGAAACTGAAGACGGCAAACCTATAAGTGGGGGAAAGCCGAAGAAGAAAATATTTTCATGAGAACAACCTTAATAGCTTCATTCGATCGGAATTCTCTCAATAAGAAGATCGGTTTCGAATAAAGATGGTAGCTATGCCTGATACAACATTAAGAGAAATCCTGATAGAGACACATATACACTAAGCGAACCTGACAAAATTAATGTTCTTCGCTTCAGACTGTGCCAATGATCATCCGTAAAAATCAGCTTTAAGCTTGTCCCTACATACATAATGCGTCATAACAAATAATAGCCACCGCAATAAATAGGTAAACCACTTTTACACAGTGGGCAGAGATAATGCATTTCTGTCAGGTGAAACTATAATCAAACAACGTTGAACAGATAAAAAACAGAGTGGGGGGAATATAGAGAGAGAAAGATGATGCAAGACAAAGGAGGAGGACAGAGAGAGAGCAGGGATTTCTCTACTGGCATCTGTCGAGCTAATCTGTCAGTAGCGGCAGCTGTTTGTGGCATCAATCTCTCTCGTCAAGGAATCTGCGTGCCATGAATATGTTTTGTTGGCGTCTCATCTCTTGCCTTCTAGAACTAGTTGATTGGCCAGTGTGCTATAAACTCCAAGTGCTATTTATTATTACAAAAATGTCTCGGGAGGGGGTTGACATGTTTCTTTTTTTAGTTTATTCTTGACATCAACTCTCAACGACACTACACAAATATAATACCTGGCCAATCTGCTTGCATGCCCTGTTTTTAACCCCGTGCGTGTCACACCTACTGAGTTAATAGATTTACGATATCTTGAGAAGTTGACTTCAAGAGGCGACGAAAGAAAAACTATCTTGTGATGACAAATTTGTGAACAATGTAGTCCAAAAAATGCAGAGAATTTATAGCCAGGTCTAATTGGTTATTTTTATCTATCAGAATGCATTGATCTAACTCACTGGCACATTCGAACCCGTGGGTTCATGACCGCATGAACATAGGCTCTACATATACCCCTATCCTCAGCTAATATTTCCCAATCATCCCCTGTATAATCTACTTCCCTCAAATCATGTTTAATATTATTCTCCCCCCTACGGGGTACTTTCCCTCTGGTTTTCCTACGAGTTTCCATGCTCCTCTTTCATTCAATTCGTGCCACATGTCCTGTCCACTGCACTCTATGAGACTTAACACTTCTTATGATATCTAGTGGGGGCACGCCGTAGCATAGTGGTTAAGGCACTGAGCTACAAGCCGGAGGGTCGAGGGTTCAAGTCCCGTTGGGGTCAGGATTTTTTAAACTGACCCAAACCCTCTGGTGGCACTATGGCCCTGGGTCGACTCAGCCTCTAACGGAAATGAGTACCAGACGCTTGTTCTGGGGGTAAAGGCGGCCGTCACGCAGGGCTGACAACCCGGCTGACATAAAGTGCCGATAGTCTAGAAAAAGTGGGCGCCTTAACCTCCTACTACCCCAAGGGCCTCCGGGTCTGTTGTGGGATCACTTTACTTTTATGATATCTAGTTTCCTATAAAGATTATATCTCTCACTGCCATGTAGTATATTCCACTCCCATGTCTTTGATCTAAAAATATTCTTAAGAACTTCATTCTCAAATACTCGCATTTTTTTTCCTCCCTTAAAGTAAAGAGCACCGGCCGCGATGGACTAGTGGTTATGCTCCTTGCCTCTGGTCTCGAGGGTCGCGGGTTCAAACCCGGCCGGGGTCGATGGATTTTTTTAGGATGGAAAAATCCAAGGAGCAAGTCCTCTTGGAGGGACTTTAAGCTCTGGGTCCCGAGTCTAAAGTTTTTCAGGCTCGTAAAAGATCCTTAAGCATGAATGAAAAGGCCTCTAAGCAAAATTTACGCAATTTTCCCCGTCCTAGTACTACCTTGGTTTCCTAGATGTCAGTATGCGGTGGAACGATGACCACGGACCACTCAAATGGCATCTGTACGAAAACAAGTGTAACTAAATTAGTGTGGTTCAAATTCTTCCCTGTAGGGGGAGAGCGCCTAAATCTCTGTTAAGGGAAACATGGGCTTACAAGATACAAGAAGACAAAGTAAATAACCCAGTTATAAATGGGAAAATAACAGTTTTATAAATTTTCAGTTTAATGTTTTTGAAAGAAATTTGGACAATAAGAGTCCCTTTATTGCATAAACATGAGCGAAATGCAACCATTAGAACTGGGTGTTTACCAAAAATCCAAAATTAAAAGTTTACTCTAGCAACAGCCATGTTTGGTTCGTGCAATTTACACCATCGAATTTAATTAACCCTGAAATTCGTGCTTTCAAATCTCCCTCCATGGTATCTTTACCTTGTCGTGGTGCAGTCGCTTGCGTGCTTAAATGATCCCGAGAGCTATGCCGGCGGTAGCATTGCTGCCGATAGGGTTACCCATGCCGGATTGGTCGAAAATAATAAGCCAGACGAAAAACATATCTTGGTCGAAAGAGTGACAATCTTTCTTCTTCTTCCTTTCCAGGATTAGGTCAATGCGACCTGTTCCATCGTTTTCTTGGCCGTCCCAAAGATCTTTCTCCATGTGGTTTGTAGGCGTTGATCTTTTTGGATAATCTTGTATTGTCCATTCGTAACGATCTTTCATCGTAAAAAATACAACCGTCAAGAAATGCGGACATGGGTTCAACTGGGAGAGCTTATGTGCGCGCAACCATGATAGTGCCAGTGAGTTAGTCATTAGCAATGTACGTAAGATACGTTAGTTTATTTAAACTGCTTAACCATTAGACCACGGCGGCCAACTTAAAAATAATTACGATATAAATTTATAACTATTTTCTTCTTACTTATTTCAACCAGAAATTAAAAACACACATTTCATTTATTTGGGCGTAGCAACTCATCCCGGATATTAGCTATAGTATATCTGGGTTAACTTGGCAAAGAGAGAGATGGAGATGTAAGGGTAGTTCCTTGACCGCTTTCACCCTCGTACAAAAGAAAGAACCCACACTGTTGTCAGTTTTCCTCTTCCCCCTTACCCTATCAGCATCTGGTGAAGAAACACCGACACCACTGGTGCGTGTAAGAGAGGTGAGCACAGCTGTCTCTTTCTATAAATTTCTTGCAAATTTAAGCCAGACGAATTATAATCATATAACTTAAGACCGTAAGCGGACTTTCAATTCGTCGAATGCTTCATGAATTACAAGTTTAGTGTCTCTTGGTAGGACATCATAATTGTGACATACTTTATCAATTTATGGCAGTTTCTTTCCTTATGTACTTGATATCTTTGTTTTCTTTTCTTAATAATTATCAGAAAATATACGCCCTGTACTTCAATAGAAAGATTTTTTTTCTCAAATGCCCCCAGGTTTGTCTTTCGACATTCCTGATTTCTGTCCTGGCATGGCATACTTGTGACCCACTTCTGAGGTTGGGGCGCCTGAAAGGCGGGGTAACGTTGCCCCAATGATATGATGGGTGATGATAATGATAATGGTGCGCCAGGAGAGTCCCTATTCCTAAGCTATGAATGATGATGATTACGATGGCCATATGATTTCGGGGACCGTTTGGGCCTTAAGGTTTTCCTGACATTTGTCTTACAGGTGAGGAAAAACCCCGATAAAAACCTCACCCAGAAAAACTGTCCCGACCGGGGATCGAACCCGGGCCCGCTGCGTGAGAAGGCAGCACGCTGCCCCGAGACCATATCGGTGGTTTTCTCGTAATCTATAATTATATAATTTTAATCCTTAAATTGGCAAAACACAAATTTCTTCTGTTAGTTATCTGAATGTGGCGGACCGCAGTGAGAACGGAATATTGTAAAACTGTTATTATTAGATAGGAGTATATTGTATAATTAAACACACATTTAAGTGGTTTCTTTTTGTTAGTTTTCTTCTGATTTATTTAAAATATTAAATTAACTGAACCAATTGACGTATCTGTAAGGATACATTACGAATTTAAGGGTTAACACAAAACACATTGTGAATCTATTGTACCTTCAAAAACTCTGTTCAGAAATCTTCATGGCACCTTCTTCTATCCTCCTTAATTATTAATTAGAATTTCCTCGTGGACCAGTAGTTACCGTGCTCGCCTCTGGTTCCGAAGAAAATTATGCTTATGAATTTTAGGCCACTTGAACCTGGTAATCAGAGACGACCATTGTACCTGTACCTGTCACCAGTATACCTGGATCAATTATAGTTTTGAAGTCGTGGAATTCCACCCCTTAATTATAAGTATAAGGAATATTGGAAGAGGATAAGCGAGTATGGAAAGATAAGAAAATATGAAATGCATGGGAAAGAAAAATATTAAGGAAGATACATGGAACAGTACAGAAACAAGATAGGCCTACATGGAGAATTAGATAGAACGAACCAGGAATTGAAAGAATTCTATAGGGATTTGGATCTGGTAGGAGATATTAGAAGAAAAAGACTGGAATGGGTAGGACTTGTCTTGCGGATGGAGCAGGAAAGAAGTGCAAGAAGGATCTTAGAAGAGAAACCAGAGGGAAGAAGAAAAGTTGGAAGATGTTTGGATAATTTTGAGGAAGACTTAAAACAACTGAAGGTTAAAATATGGATACAGGAAGCTAGGAATAGAGAAGAAAGGACTGATATGAAGGAGGCCAAGGTTCTTAGAAGAGCGTAGATCCAAAGAAGAAGAGAGAATGGAATGATTCGATAAAGTAGGACAAGATTTGATTTTTGGCTATCTCATCATAGAAGAAGGTATGTTACAAATATGGGTATTTGGATTTCTCCACTTAATTAGATAGGTGACGCAAGACACAAGAGATCGGCTGGAGGTGTATTGAAGCTTCTTGTAAATCACGTACGGAAAGCAGTAATTATGCGAGAGGAACCGGTCTGCTAGCTCCCTGTGTGGGCTGAGAACGGACCAATCATCACGCATTTCTGATAGATCCTACATCTGCTCAATTTCAGTGTCCATTCAACCGAACTAGAAACTACCAAACTATCAATTTTATCATGTCCAGGGCATTTTGGTTAACCAATTCAATGCACGGCCAATTAAACAGTGTTCTACATCTTGAACGTTTTAGAAGATCATGCAGAGATATGTAACTATATATTGGATTCTTGTGCTGTAAAATGTATATTTAGTCGCCTAAAATATGTTTCACAAAACTGTAAAATGGATTCTAAAATATTATTTTAGGTTTTCAGAAATGTGGAAATAATACTTTACAGCAAAATGAGTTTAAAAATCAAGTAATTAATAAAACAAAATAAGTTAAAAATAAGTTAATTAAGTTCAGTAATAAAGATAAAATAAATGCTTTATTATTCGCTGACGATGTTGTACTTTTAGCAGAATCGGAAAAAGAGCTCCAAATGTTAGCATATAAATTTAAATTAATAGCCAATAGATATAATTGTAAAATATCAATAAATAAGTCAAAAGTAATGGCATTTATTGGTAAATATGGAATTAGATCAAAAATTGTACTGGATAACAAAATAATAGAACAAGTATCACATTTCCAATATTTAGGATGTGATATAACTTATAGAGAAAAAGATATAGAAAATAAAGTAAATAAATTTCAGGCTATTTGTGGAACCATAAAAAGAACCTTAGGTCGGAAAACAAGGAAAGATACGAAACTTAAATTATATAAAACAATGGCTGTTCCTTTGTTGTTGTATGGAAGTGAAAATTGGATAATGAAATCAAGGGATAAAAGCAGGATACAGACTGCGGAAATGCTGTTTTTACGTAATGTGAAAGGATGCACAAGAGCGGATAGAATAAGGAATGAATCTATACGAGAAGAATTAAATATATATAAAATTGAAGATAAAATCAGCGAAAATAATAAGAAATGGAAAGAACACTTAATGAGAATGAACAACGAAAGAATACCAAAAAGAACCTTCCTGTATAATCCCAGAGGAACAAGAGATGTTGGCCGACCACGTAGAAGATGGACTCCACTTTTAACTTCGCCGGAACAGGCTGCATAGCCTAAACCTTGTAGTAGAAGAAGGAGAAGAAGAAGTTCAAGTAGGTCCAACGAATTGTATCTAATTGTTGACCATAATGTAAAATTGTATTATTTTTACAACTTGGAAGCTCTGGTAAAATTCCAAAGATTTTCGTACATCTGACACGCTGCACTGGGTCGAATTATGTAGTTAAATTTAATTTAAACATTGAAAATACAGATAAAAACACAACAGAAACCAATCGTTAAACATTTTTTAAAAAATAGCCGTTCCAACGTTAACATACGGGTCTGAGACTTGGCCTTTAACGATCTCTGTTAAAATAAAATTGAGACAATAGAAATGAGATTTCTCAGATCAGTTGCAGGTTTATCTCTAAGAGATCAAAAGAGAAGTCAAGATATCAGAGATGAATTACAAATATGTAATATAAACGAGAGAATACACACAAATAAACGTATTTGGTTTGAACATATACAAAGAATGCCAAATAATCATTTATCAAAACAGCTGCTTCATTATAGGCCTCTAGGCTGAAAAAAATGTAGGAAGACTAAAACGTTGTTGGAAAGACGACCTTCACCTGCAGCATATAGTGCACCGGGGAGCGGAAGATGATGATGTTCCAAAAATACAAAATGGGTACCAAAAGGCAAGTCACGATTTTTTAGGCACAATTCAATTTTTACAGGTAGTAAAAATTTAAATAACATTTGTATCTGCTCCATTGTTTTTTATTTCTTCTTTCAGGAAAAGAAGTATAAACCCTGTGACCTGGGTTAGAAAATAAGCTTAATAAAAGAATGGACAATCTTTGTTCGCTTCTATCTGTTTTATAATTTATAATTTTGATCATTAATTTATTCATAAAACATGCTTCTGTGCATACGTACGTATCATCCTCCGTTAAATTCTCTTTTAGATTTGAGAAATGCTCATCTTGTCTTATCGTCTGTCATCGGGAGTGTGACCAATCAGATGAGTGACGCCGAAAATCTTGGTTTCAACACCAATATCGGTCATTTAATTTTCACCCCTTAGCAGTATAGGGTAAAGAAGACAAATTTTAATTACTTTACTATGTATTCCCACAAATTTTAATTAGGGAGAATTTTAATTGTAATGTATCTAATTTGCAATTGTTGATAATTGTAAACTTGAGACGGATCAAGTAGAGAAACAATTATAAAAACCTTACTATTTTTATGTCTTCATAAAAATAGTAAGATTTTTATCATTTTTGCTTTTTGGACCAAAGGAATTACTTCATGCAACTTGGGTTAATGAAATATCATTACATTAGTAATACATTGGATATGGGATTAAAATAAAATTTCCATGTTTTAATTATTTAATTCAGCGTTTATTTATAAAGAACCTGTTCTGGCACATTCAAAATATCATCAAATGAATTTGGTCATCAATATAATATATAAATTATACGATTTTTTTATTGTATTTATTAAATTATTTTAAATATATTGGACTATGTGGGGAAACAGTTGTAAAGAGGGGCAAAAAGTAATTCGTAATCAATAAGTGTTGGTACAATCTAACATTATTAACCCTTAAATTGGCAAAACACAAATTTCTTCTGTTAGTTATTTGAATGTGGCGGACCGCAGTGAAAACGGAATCTTGTATAACTGTTGTTATTAGGTATATTATATAATTATACACACATTTAAGTGGTTTCTTTTTGTTCGTTTTCTTCTGATTTATTTAAAATTCTAAATTAATTGAACCAACTGATGTATCCAAAAGGATGCATTACGAATTTAAGGGTTAAATAGTTTTCAGTTAATTAAAGGGACATCAGCTTTATAAATGCAATGTATTTTAAAAATATATATATATACAGTCAATACGCCCAATTCACCAATTAATGTTTTAAAATGGTCAACACGTTTCCACAGCCAAGCTGTCATTCTCAAGACCAGATATTGACTGTATTTCTATAACCATATACAATTCAATCTATGTTATTGTTTAAATTTCACTGGTATGCAATATTCTAGGGCAGCCCTGCAAAATATGTCTCATTTATTAATTCTGACATGCTGGGTGAAATTGAATTCCTCGAAAGTTGGAGCTGAAGAATGGAAGAATAAATAAAATAGCAATTGATATTGCGAGGGCAACTACTCCTAATTTATTGGGGATTGATCGTAAGATGGCGTAGGCAAATAGGAAGTATCACTCTGGTTGAATATGAATGGGGGTAACTAAGGGATTGGCAGGGGTAAAGATATCTGGGTCTCCTAGAATGTAAGGTCCTTTTAGGGTTAAGATTGCTAGTACTGTAATTAAAATTAAGAACCCGAAGGTTCAATCCGTTCTTTTTATCACGTACCATTTTTTTTACAATTACTAATTTTATAAATAATATGTACCATCAAATCTTAAATTACAGCCATCAGGTAAGTGATCTTTGGGCAGACCCTTGAAACGTTCGATTGAGACCGTAACAGACCGCTATAGTCTCTCTGGTTTAATTTACGAGAAATTTGTAGAATGAGATAACTATACTCGCCTGTCTCACTCGCACCAGTGTTGTCGGTTTTTCTTCACTGGATGTTAATAGGGCTACGTGGGGAGAGGAAAACTGACAACAGGGCGGGTTCTTTCTTTTGTATCGGAATAAAGCGGTCAACAATCAACTATTGTATCTCCATCTCTTTCTCTCTCTGCCAAGTTAAACCAGCTATTCTATCGCATGAAAGGAAGAAGAAGAAGAAGATAGATAATATGTGTTTAATGTAGTTCTGCGTATAGCTCTTGTTTGAAGCAAAGGAACTAATATTCAAATGTAAATAATTAAGAGCAGTGGTCAAATATCAATTTAACATTGTGTTGTGGAAAATATTTGAATCAATAATAACATAAATTTAATAGGACCGAGAGTAAGAAAGTATATTTTATTTCGTGTCATGTTGTGAAAAATTTGTACGTGATGGAGTGAAACCGAGTTCATATTTAAATTCAGCTTGGTTTAATTAGAGAAAAATGGTTTAGACATGTAGAAAGATTACCAAAAGCAGCATTTAACTACAAGCCAAGGGGTTCAAGGAATGTAGGAAGGTCAGTGGAAAGACGGACAGAACAACTGTGAGGCGGAACAGGCATTTTGCCTAACCCGTGAAGTAAAGAAGAAAAAGAAGATAGATAATATGTGTTTAATGTAGTTCTGCGTATAGCTCTTGTTTGAAGCAAAGGAACTGATATTCAAATGTAAATAATTAAGAGCAGTGGTCAAATATTAATGTAAAATTGTGTTCTTGAAAATTTCTGCAATCAATAATAACATAAATTTGATAGGACCGAGAGTAAGAAAGTATATTTTATTTCGTGTCATGTTGTGAAAAATGTGTACGTGATGGAGTGAAACCGAGTTCATATTTAAATTCAGCATGGTTTAATTAGAAAAAAATGGTTTAGACATGTAGAAAGAATAAACGTAACAAGATTACCAAGAGCAGCATTTAACAACAAGCCAAGAGGTTCAAGGAATGTAGGAAGGTCAGTGGAAAGATGGACAGAACAACTGTGAGGCGGAACAGGCATTTTGCCTAGCCCGTGAAGTGAAGAAGAAGATGGTTAAATTAGACCTATTCACATATTAGAATAGAAACACCTGGGAAAAAGTTAACATTTGCATACCAGTCTAATTGAAGTTTGGCCATTGCATACATGTATTGAATTACAGTTTTCTCAATAGTATATAATAAATTTTATATATACACACACACCCCATACGTTCGTGTAGGGACACGGGTGCTCCCTAGCGTGAGTTTCTTAACAAGTTTGATTTATTTACAATTATTTACCTACAGGTAGCAACGAGTGATACGTGGTTAGCACATCGCCTCAATGAGACATCTGATAAGCAACTGAGATATTATTTGGATGGAACGAAGGTCGGTTAAATTTTGCACAGAAGCCATTTTTATTCAGGCTTTCGGTTCTTTTCCGAGACCCATGGCTTAAAGTTCCTCCCAGAAGACTTGTCCCTTGGTTCTTCGATCCTAAAAATTCATCGATCCCGGTCGGGTTTGAACCCGCGACCCTCGAGACTAGAGGCAAAGAACATAACGATTTGACCACCGCGGCTGACACATAATAAATAAGAAAATTAAATTTCAGACAAATACACGCGATAAAACCTATAAAAAATCGGAAAGTCTGCTCTAACAGTTTTCTTGCTGTAATATTTTAAAGGTGTCCACTGCTGTGGTCTCGAGGTAGCGTGCTGCCTTGTCACGCAGCGGGCCGGGGTTCGATCCCCGGTCGGGACAAGTTTCCTGGGTGATGGGTTTTTTCCTCACCTGTAAGACAAATGTCAGGAAACTTTAAGGCTCAAACTGTCCCCGAACGTAATTGGCCATTATTAACGTATTCATTAAGTTTAGGATTAAGGCCTCTCCTGGCGCAACATCATTATCACTACCTATCATATATATATATATATATCATCGGGGCAGCGTGCCTCCGCCTGCCAGGCGCTCCAATCTCAGAAGTGGGTTACAATAACGCCATGCCAGGAGAGAATAGCAGAATGTTGAAATGACGTGGTGGCATTGAACAAAATTACTATAATATATATATATATATATATATATATATATATATATATATTTGATATGGAATTCATGATAAAAAAGTTGAAAAACATATATGAATCATGGAGGGGGGGGTCTCACAGTAAATTTACAAAAAAAAACAGAATATCTGGCAATAAATAGCAATGAAAGAGAAAATTTAATATTGGAAGAAGGAATCCAAATAAAGCAAGTGAAACAAACTAAATATTTCGGAATAATTATGGATAACATCGAAGGTATAGGCAAAGAGAACATAAAACATAGAATTGAATTGAGTAGCAAAATAATATCATCGTTAAATTCCATATGGTGGGATAAGCATATTTGGAAAGACACAAAAAATATATTGGTAAAAGATTGGTGGAATCTGTTGCAATGTATGGAAGCGAAGTATGGGCAATCAATAAGTACTACAAGAATAGACTAATAGCTCTAGAAATTGATTATTTACGCAGAAGTGCCAGAAAGTCAAAATTAGAACATGTCACAAATAAGGAAATTAGAAACATAATGGAAGCAGAAGAAAGCATAATTGAAAGAATTGAGGAGAAGGAATTAAAACGGTTAGGACGTATTTTAAGAATGGAAGATGAGCGATGGCCGAAACTACTATATCAATGGCAACCGAGCAGAAAGAAGAAAAGAGGGAGATCAAAGTTAACATGGAATGAAAGCTGGAAAATAGTAATGCAAGCAAGATCATAGGCTTTGGAGGTTTGGTACGGGAAGACGGTAGCAGCTGTAAAAAACCGAAGATATATATATGCCTATATTCTAAATGCAATATGGAATTGAATTTTAATTTAGTAAAATTATATATTTTTAAGGGCAATTTTACAGAATAGCCTACACGAGTTTCAGCATTTACACAGGAATAGTCCTGAAAATTTCATAGCCACATATCGATTACTTATTGAGAAAAGTGTAACAGTAGAGTGATTATAAAAAATATTTATAAATTATTTCAGACTAAACTATTTACAATGTCTAAAAATACATATATAAAAGCTAAATGTACCTTTAATTAACACAAAAAAAACTGTAATATCAGGTGGTTAAAATCAGAAATACATCATTTCTTGATGATCTTGAAGAAGATTTTCGGGCGAAACGTCGGGGAGCTACAAACCTCACGACCACGGCCTACAGCCCGAAAATCTTCTTCAAGATCATCATAGCAACTCCGGCCGTGAAAGTCTACGTGAATACATAAGTTCTTATATTTAATTAATGTTGGGAAGTAAACATTATGAGGTATAATCATTAAAATTCATCGGAGAACATATTGTTTAAACAAACTCACCTCATAGGATTCATGCTTCCATGATATCGCGATTTCAAACATAGTCATGTTCATCATCAGCCATAACTCCACGAGTTATAACTCCACACGAGTTATAACTCCACGAGTTATAACTCCACGAGTTATAACTCCACGAGTTATGGCTGATGATGAACATGACTATGTTTGAAATCGCGATATCATGGAAGCATGAATCCTATGAGGTGAGTTGTTTAAACAATATGTTCTCCGATGAATTTTAATAACATAATTTCTTGTTTACATGTTAATTTCCCCCCCTCTACACAACTGTCTCCACTTAAGCCAATAATAGACTACCAACAGTTTCAAAGTATGTGTGAAATCAGACAATTCTAACCTGAAAACAGCATAGGCAGTCAACTTGAGCGCTTCAAGAACAATATAGGCATCAAATTAAAATATAAACTTTTAACAAAATAAAGAATGAAATATATATATGTGAGCTTTTAGCTTCATTACTCGAGCTAGCGTATACATTTTGTTTCGTTTCTTGCATACTTTTATTTTTTAAATATACATAACTTTGAGATTATTTAGTCAGAGAAGGAAGAATTGGATATTAGAGATACGTATACGATGTTTTGCTTTCATACTATGTAATTGTATAATAAATGCAAATTCAAACATTTGCATTTCTTCCATTATTTTTTTAAATATATGGCATTTCATATTTTGAGTTATCAGCTAAAAGATTAAAAAAAATTTAAAAGAGAAATATCAATTTTGTCAACTTATTTCTCTATTACACTTTTTCCACGCTTTCATACCACATCTATTTACACAGAGTGTGCATCTCCAATGGCACAAGATGGGTGGTAAAAATACCACGATTTACACTGGATTATATTTTACACTTGGCGTGAGCAAAGTAACGCTTAATAAATAGACTGTTTAGCTTAGAAAAAGAAAAGAGGAAGAAATCGCATGGGCGTGAACTTTGTTCCAATTCATCACAATCTTATGCTGACACAAATATGAAACGATGTCTTTATTTTTCCTAACAAATCTTTTCGATTATTTTAATCTATAATCTAATATTATTACTCTTAATTATTAATTATTCGCAAGATATGGTAGCATCACATTGTACTTTGCACGAAGAGGAACAGCTGCTGGGCAACCGCTCGTCCGGGCACGTTATTTATAATACTAGGAAATAATCTTAAATAATTTCTTTGAATTTGAGAACACCAACAGCAAATGAAGGGTTGGAAAGAGGATTTTTTTACAAGATCTAATTAGAGGTGGGAGGAATGACAATGGGAACAAATAATTTACAGTGTCGCACTTTGGCACTCATGCACTCTCTCCACAGTTCTGTCAATAAATCTCACTCTTATACGAATATATATATATGTACTTATATACACACGAAGTCTCTTTACAGCTATACATATTTACTGGACAATTGCTTCGCCAGTTCTGTATATTTGAGAAATTTGGAGTGTGGACTTTCTTCAAAGTTTGCTTGTTGTTGTGGACTCTTACCGCTGTTGGAACCGGAAGAACTACCAGCGGTATTTGCTGATCCGGACACAGAGGAACTGTTCCCCAGACCAGATCCTTTCCCTGAACCGGAACCACTGGCACTGGAACTACTTCCCGGCTGCTGTTGTTGCTGCTGAGCTTTCAGTGCTACCGGATCCGGTATTACGCCGTCTTTAACGAAATGCATCTTGGAGAGATGGTGTCGGTACGCACCTTTAGAGATGAAGGGTGTATCACAGAAAGCGCACTTCATTATAGAGTCGGCTGTCATAACGGCGTCATTACATGCCCAGCTGAATGCGAGTATGGCTCCCGGCGTCGTGCCGCTACTGCCTCCACTACCGGTATTGCCCTGAACGGAAGATGAAGACCCAACTGTGTGATTTCCACTAAACACCGACACCAGCTGAACCGCCAGATCGACTACCACTGCCGCCGTGCCTCTCAGTCTTGTCGCACAGTTTCTGAAGCGCTGCTAGCGGATGACTGCTCGTACTTCTGCCAGTGTTAGAACCAGATTCCGCCTCCACCTCCACCACTACCACCACCTCCTCCGGAAAGACTGTCGAACATGGACGACAAGGCACCAAGACTAGTGCCTCCACCTGCAGAAGACTTCTTTTCAGTTCCTGCAGTGCTTCTTGGGGTACCAGAGCGATCACTGCTCGCTGGACTACTGGTGCTGTTGCGACAAGGACTACTTGGCACAACAGTGTTCTCTGCCCCAGAGGGTGTGAGAGGAGTTGTTTGTCGAGGACTCAGCACTGGACTGGGCACACTGTTGCTGCTCCTCCTATCTGCAATCTCCTCACCATCGTCCTCACAACCTTCATGTGCACCACCACTTGCAGGAGTCAAAGGGACATCTTCGGTCCCTCTCCTCTGCCGACCGTTACTGTGGAAGCTTCCCCGATCATCTTCATCGTCATCTCCTTCCTCAGTCTCTTCCTTTTTCACTATTATGTCTCTTCGACTATTTTTTCGAGTCTCTTCTCTCTCGTCTTCCGTAACAACCTCTTTCTTTATCATATCGTCGTCCACTGTCTCATCGTGACTACCTACTTTCGATGAAGGAGGGGTTTGAATTCTTTTTTCTGGAGTAGTTCTAGGGGTTGAACTCATCAGCCTTTCCGAAACGTCTGGTTTCCTGTCAGGAGTGAGAGCTTCGGGTCTGCCTCCACCTCCTCCCCTATCAGAAACAGAGCTGGATTCACTCCCGCTTCGCTCTCTCCTGCTATAGAGGTGCTGCTGGTTATGGTGGTGATGATGATAACTCCTCAGTATATTCATGGTCTGAGCATCTACGAGTGGTTTAGTATAATCTACACTCTCATCTATACCCAAACGTTTCAGAATGCTAGAACCCATTGGAGCAGACCCAACAGTTCCTGGACCACCTCCATATCCTGTCCCTCCATGTCGTGCTCTAGAATCAAAACTTTTTTCTATTAGTTTCTCAATAGCATTTAGTACTGAAGGCGATGATGTATTTTCAGATGTTCCTGAGCCACTGCCACCAGATTCTTTATTTCCGCTGGAAAGATCAGTTGCTAAGGAAGGAGATCGATGATGCCGTGATGCAGGAGAGGGAGAATCATCTATACTTTTTCTACCCTCTCGGTCCGTTATGTGTTGCCCCATTACTGCTGGAACATCGGGAGGTAGAACATTACTAGAGAGTAGAGCATTCTTCAAAAGATTTCTCTGGCTACTGCCAATACTTCCTCCGCCGACGCACTGACGAATATGGTCCACGAATATAGATGTTTCGATTTTGTCGCCACATTTCTCACACGTTATCCTGCCAGCTGTTGGTGGGGCATCTCTTAACACTTTTCCTCCAACTATCATACCACCTTCCCCATTCTTCAGTTCATGCTGTGCTCTTTCCAATTCCAGAAGTTTCCTGACAGGAAGTGACTTTTTACGTTTTTCTCGCGTTTGTCTCCGTCTGCCTCCACTTTCTGTTATTGATCTCATAATGTGTTCTTTGTAATGAGAGTTCTTCACCATGTGATTGCTGAGCTCTTTGAGAGAACTGAACGCCTGATCACAAACTTTACAAGTAAGTACAGCACTCACGTGACTACTAGCACCGCCCGCACCTCCAGCAGCTGCGCCACTACCGGGACCTCCCCCTGCTTTACTTTCATCCGATGACTTCCAAGAGATGATCTGTTCTTGCGAGATGATATTTGTGTAATGCTGTGTTTGTTGCATGTGACTCGTCATCTCTGCTAGCGAGCGGAAACTCTGTCCACACCACATGCACTTGAGGATTTGTCTGGTCTGTTCTGCACCCTTCCCCAACCAAACATCCTGACCTCGGACTAGTTTCCTAGGTAACGGCATTGTTTCCTTTATGAGCAGGTTGAGATCAGCCGTGGTGGGTTTGCTGTTTGCTCCAGTGGGTGGACCGCCACTGGAACTACTGCTGTTCGATGACACAGAGGGCGTCGATGTTGGCGGTTGTTGCTGTGGAGGTGGTGGTGGAGGGGGTTGAATTTGTGGAGCAGGGACATTAACTCCACAATGTTTGGCTTCTTTCATATGCGCTGTCATAGCCGCGAGACTGGGGAAGCTTTGTTTACACCACACACATTTCAAAACGTCTTTAGCTTGGTCTGCTCCCTTATTGAGCCAATGTGACTGCCACGCACTGTGCCTACTGTTGGTGCTGCCTACACTTCCTGGAACACCACTATTTACACCACTGTTTACTGTCGGCCTGAACAAATCATCTCCACCTAGCTTACTTAATTCGCTCATCTTCTCCAATGCTTTCGTTGCGTCGCTGGGGGTAGGTACGCCGGAGAAGTGGGAACTCGGTTTATCGTGTAGCTTAATTTTACCATTCCATAAAGAATTGTCTGCTGAAGAATGGTTTGCATTCGTTGAGTTGTTTTTCGGCGAAAGACTAGCTGCCACAGCTGCCGCAAAATATGGGAAATGTGACGCAACTACCGGTGACGTCCAGGGAGACACGACAGAGGGCTTGAATTCAGAGGACAACCTAGAGTTCTTGCGACTTGGTTGATGTGGACTAGGAGATAACGACGAGACCGGCACGGAAGGAGAGTCGTCGATGCCCCGCTTCCTACTAGGTACTGATAAGTCTAAAGGACTATTCAGTTGTGATTCTGATGGAAGGACTGGAGTTGGTGGTTTGCTAAGATTTAGCGCAGAGTCACTGTCTCCGTCGTCTCTTCCAGAAAGTGTCTTTCCACCACTTTGCTGCTTTTTTGTGCTGAAGTCCAGGACGGCAGAATCAGTCTCCAATGGTGATCGTAGTGGTGCCGGCGGTGGAGACATGACTAAGTTACCAGCTGCAGCCAGAGGAAGGATGGGAGGCGAGGAGGAGGATGAAACTAATGGTGATACAGAACCACGGGGGAGGACCGGCGGGAGAGGTGACGTCATTAGAAGTCTATGATGGGGATGTTGTGCTGCAGCTGCGGCACCAAGATATGCAGCAATAGCCGCGGAATGAGGAGGAAGGAGTCCCGCTGTGGGAGGTAACGCTACCGCCACCGGGCTAATTGGGGCTGTTGGAGCCGTCGTTAACAAAGGCCCCGTTACTGATGAACGGCCTCTCTCAGAACACAAGGACTCACGTGACGGGCAGCGGGGCGGCACGGACGACCCTCGAGATTCCCGGGAAGGACATCTGGATCCAGGAGTTTCCCTGCGGACAAAGAAAGTATATCTTTAACACGCTTGACTCATAACTGTCACACTGTCATGAAGAAATAAATAACTTCTAATAAATACAATATAAACATGAAAAACACAGTTGATGCTTTTACCTAACACATATTTATACTTCCAGTACAAAACTGAAACACACAAATATTTTCAAAAGAATGAACTGGAATTGAACACCTCAACTTATAGCCCGGAAGTACGTAAATTATGCGATTATACAGGGGATGATTGGAAAACATTAGCTCAGAATAGAGATGTATAGAGTGCTTATGTCCGCGCGGCCACGAACCTACGGGTTCGATAGTGCCAGTGAGTTAGTGAGTTACTTAATAATTAATAACTTACTTACTTACTTACTCACTGGCACTATCGAACCCGTAGGTTCATGGCCGCGCGGACATAAGCTCTCCATACATCCCTATCCTGAGCCAATGCTTTCCAATCATTCCCTGTATAATCTACTTCCCTCAAATCATAGTTAATGTTGTTCTCCCACCTCATTCTTGGTCTACGAACTGGGCGTTTTCCTTCTGGCTTTCCTACAAGAAGTTTCCATGCACGTCTTTCATTCCCCATACGCGCAACATGTCCTGCCCATCGCAGTCTACGAGACTTAACTGTTCTTATTATATCTGGCTTCCTATAAAGACCATGTAGTTCATTGTTATGTAGTCTTCTCCATTCACCTGTCTGTACACTGAATAAAATAATACTTTTAATAATAAAGGAGTATACAAATTGACGCGTAAAGACTGCAACACATTTTATATAGGAAGAGCCAGCAGAAGTGTATTTAACATTAGATTTACAGAACATTTTTAAGCCTTTAAATATGGGGAAGGGAAATCCAGTTACACAATTACACTAAACATATTATTCGTATGCTAAATATTGACAGCACTATCAAAATACCGCATAAACAGAGTAATCCAGCTAAAATGAATGTACGGTATCGGAAGAAATTAAAATTTTAAAGGAATCCAATAACAACCTGATTCTAAATGATAACACATCATAAAAATTTTACTTCACTATTTTATTCAGGGTCAGTGGAAACATCACATTCTGCAGATGATGGGACTAGTCCCGAAATGTCTACAGTGAAATAATATTTTCAAAGTTGAGGAGACAGACCAACAAGGTAAACATTTTGGCTCAACTGCACTTTTACTAGTGCTTGATTTTTCAGTTTATTGTTGTAAACTATAGCTCTTATTCTGTATTTACTAACATTATTTAATATTTTAAACTTTTTCAAACATTATTAGACAATTTTGAAGTATTTATTTGAATATGCAAATCACAATAATATGACACTGTTAGACAATATTGTAATGCTAACTGCTATTTTCTCCACAGAGTATATTACTCAGTCTATGGTTTATCTATCGCTGTTTTGGGTTATCGCTGGTTGGATCATCGTTAGGGAGTGATAAGTAAGTGTATACCCATTTTAATAAATGTTTGGCAATTTTAATGTTATTAATATATTTTTAAACATAGAATTGGGGATTTATTGCAAATATTGGTCATTTAAATTTCATAGCTGCAGACAGTAATCTAGGAAGATAATCGATATGTGGTTCGATTGTGGGTTATCAGTGGCTCTATAATCTCTGGCGCATGCGCACTGTTGTTCTATAGGACTTCGGAAATATTTCACGCTAGTTTAAGTACATTTTTTCCAACATTTTTTTATAATTTTAATATTATAGTTACATATTTTACAAGAATTTTTACTTGTAATTGATAATATCATCATCATCATAGTACATTCACGAATTTAGGCCGTTTGTTGAACTGTTTCGGCCTCAAGAGAAACACCATCCAGAAGTCTTTTGAGTGGACGTCCTGGTCTTCTTCTTCCTGCGGGTTGATATCTTAACATTAGTTTGGGTATTCTGTGATCTTCCATTCGATGAACATGTTGTATCCATCTTGACTTATAATCAGAAATTTTGTTTTCTAAAGATTCCATGTGTAATTCTTCTAAGATGTCTTCATTTTTTTTGTGATCTAGTAGTGTGTATCCTGCAGTCCTCCGAAGGTATCTCATTTCAGCAGATCTAAGTCTCTGTATATCCTTCTGTTTCAACGTCCATACTTCGCTACCATACAAAAGAGTTGGAAGAGCCAGTGTTTTATACACTTTCAGTCTTGAATGCTTTTGGACTAACTGTGGCTTGAAGATAGAATTTATTAACCCTAAAATTCTTAAAAATTTAGATATTTTTGCATTTACATCCTTTTCTTCTTCATATGAGATATTGCATTCTAGATATGTAAAATTATTCACCTGCTCCAAAAATTTTATTGTCCAGTACAATTTTACTTCTGATAGGATCTACACCTTGAAATGCCATAATTTTTGTTTTTTCTGTAGATATCTTTAATCCATATTCTTCTGTAATTTTGTTAAGTTCATAATTGATAATATATTAAATATATCTCAGGACGCACAGTGAATTGAAAAATTAATCAGCTAACAATATGAGAAAGCACAGTGACTGCAAGTTGTCCCACCCCCTGTTTCAAATGATATGGAAGAATGTGCTGCTGTGTTGATTTACGATAATAGCCGGCCACCAGTGCTAAATATTGCTCAGCTTTCTACTGCCATAGTCGTCGCCGTCGCCGGCGTTACAGACGCCAAAAGACAAGGAAGGGAAAAAAAGGATCTATGGAAGGGGAAAAAGGAGGAGGGAGGTCTCTACACAAGAAAGAAGTGAGAAAGAAAAAAGTAATTTCTACCAACCGTGCACCGACTTTATAGGTTGTGCCGTAGTTAAGACTTTTTCAAAACTTCTACAATATGTTGTTTGTTTCTCTCTTTGTTGTTCACAACAGAATAAGATGTGACTCGAAATCTACCTCTTTTACAATGAGCTTCTTACTACCAGTTCATGAGACCATGAGTTCGATTCCCGGCCAGGCTACAGGAATTTTTCATTAAAGGGAGTTCTTCACAATGTCGCCCATGGTCTGGAATTTATGTTAAGATTACGTTCAAGAACTCTCCTGGTTTAACAGCTCTCATATCATAGGAGGAATGTAATTCCTTCTTTCTATCTATCTATAATGGCATAGCCCAATTGAGCCATAGCCTCTCTCTTGTCAGGAGCCACTAGACCTAATTAATTTAATTACCTTATTTTGACGATGTTATACGAAAATGGAAAAAATCAAGTCCAATAGGAATACAAATTAATAAGGAAATGTATATGAATATTTTAATGTTTGCAGACGATCTGGTAATTATACAGAAGTCAGAGGATGATTTACAAAGAGCCATTTACATGTTGAATCAGTTAGGACTCAAAGCCTCAACTTCAAAAACTAAAATTATGGCTTTTCAGGGCAAAGTGCCAGTCAGAGCAAAAATAGTGATCAATAATAAAATAATAGAACAGATAGCACACTTTAACTATCTTGGTTCAGATATAACATACAGCTATGATTGGGGTATACATAATAAATTAAACCGATATCAAATGATGTGTGGTACCGTAAGAAGAAACCTCCTAAAGACTCGAAGAGAAACTCAGCTCAGATTTTATAAAATTATGGCTGTTCATGTTCTTTTATATGGATCTGAATCTTGGGTACTTACAAAAAAAAGATATCTCACACATTCAAGCCACTGAAATTAATTTTTTAATATCTGTAAAAGGATGTACACGCATGGATAGATTACACAATGAATCAATAAGAAATGAACTGGAGATATTTTCAATAGTTGATAAACTAGAAGAGCACAAATACGAATGGAAAGAGCATTTATACAGAATGGACAATGCAAGGTTACCAGAAAGATCAACACCTACAAACCACATTGGAAAATATCTTTGGGACGGCCAAGGAAACGATGGACTTGAGACCGGAACAGGTCACTTTGACCTAATCCTGGAAGGAAGAAGAAGAAGACCTTATTCGTTCATAGATGCCATGCGGTCAACACACAGACTCAATGAGACATCTAACAGGCAACTAAGGTATTACTAGGACGTTGAGATAGGTACATTTTGCTTAGAGGCTGAAAAACTTCAGACTTGGGACCCACGGGATGAAGTCTCTCCCGGAGGACTTGCTCTTTGGATTTTTCCGTCCTAAAAATCCATTGAATCGGCCGGGTTTGAACCAGAGGGGTTACAATTTTGCCAAATCCAGGAGAAACAGTCAAACATATTGTAAAGGACACCTAATGGTATTGAACAAAAAAAAAGTATGGCTAAACTTGTGACTTGGCACTCGTAAACTGGGTCCCGATCTTAGAAAATATGGTAAAATGATCTCAAGTCGAAAATGGGTAGTTAAATTGGGTCCCGGGTCAGAAAGCAGAGTTATATATAAATTGGGTCCCAGCAAATTAACATTACTCTGGGACAGCACTTCAAGTTTGGCCACATCATCTTTCAAAAAATGTATGATGTCATTACATTTTCATAAGTAATGCCACGAGTGATTTCCAAATTATCCATAAATTCACGACTCACGAAGTGAGGAGTGAATACATCTAGAGAATTTGGAAATCAAGAGTGGCATTTGTTAGGACTATTTAACGAATAAAATTAAGCTCTTTCACGCCGTAGCGTAGTGGTTAAGGCACTGCGCTACAAGCCGGAAGGTCGAGGGTTCAAGACCCGGTGGGGTCAGGATTTTTAAACTGACCAAAACCTTCTGGCGGCACTATGGCCCTGGGGTCGACTCAGCCTCTAACGGAAATGAGTACCAGACGCTTGTTCTGGGGTAAAGGCGGCCGTCACGCAGGGCTGACATCAAGTGCCGATTGTCCAGAAAAAGTGGGAGCCTTAACCTCCCACTACCCCAAGGGCCTCCTGAGGCCTGTAGTGGGAATACTTTACTTTTACTAAAAAATAATTATTTGAATATAGTTACCGGTGTTTTAAAATATTTATATAGTTAATTTAAACGGCGATGTTTGAAAACAAATTAGAAATGTGAGGTTATGTATATTCACTGCAACTCGATCATATTATTTATTGCCAAATAGGATCGCAATATTGTAAGAATGCACTCTAGTGGAGAAATAATGAAACACATCACACTATTATAATCAACATTATAGGTTAATCATTTATATTTTGAATAAACAACTCAGTAAAATCACTGAATCTATTCATTATTTGCTATTTTCAATGTATTTGTTGGAGAAAAATAATGGTCTAACCTGTTCAGAATATTAAAAAAGGAGGAGCTTTCTTTATCACAAAAGCAGGAGCTGATAGAGAGTAATCGATAAAGAGCGAGGCGAAACACGACTGTCATTGGTTGTAAAACAGAATTCATTGTAACGTGATTGGTCATTGACTACCATTTGCGACATGAGTTTAATTGACATTGTAAACATATCAGCCTTTAATAATAAATGTATATTAATTTAGGATTCATTAATCACCATAGTTTCTTCAGAAGAAATAAAAAGTACAAATTCTATTACCTAAATATTAATGATGATCAATCATATAAAATAATATATTACAATACTAGGTTGGGAAGTGGTTTTTACAGAAGGGAGGAAATGATTAAAAACCTAGTGATAGCAAGGTTTTTAATTTCCGAGATTCTTAACAAACGTGCATTGTAGGCCTACATTACACTGGTCGACAAGGTTTTCTTCACAAGAAATCTGATTAGTGAATCTAGTGCATTTTTTCATACTGAATTCAGATATGTAGTCAGAATTTTTCCATCAGGCACAGTTCTTTTTTTGTGACAGCTACTTTTTAAAATTGATTTTTAGCATTTTCTTTTACCTTATATGAAGAGTTCCCTGTACCAGTGTATGCATATATGATCTTAACTCTGATTCTGACCTAACTCAAACCGAAAATGATTCAGATGGAAATAAAAATGATCTTACATAAAATATGCCCGAAAATCACTACCTATCACTTTGTAGGTAAGTCAGATCTGAGTTAGAGTTAGACGGATTTTATTAAAAATTATAAAAAATGTAAATGAAAATCACAGAAAACTCTTGCCTGATAAGAAAAAACTGAAATGATATTTAAATTCAGGATGAAAAATACTTATAAAATCTCATATTTTTATTCTTGTGAAAGAAAAAAGTTCATTTTTGTCGACCAGCGTTAATTTTTGCAAGATGGTGTTTTCAAAATAATAGATCATAGTAAAATAATAACATTTTTGTTGGAAATATTTGCGTTCATTATAAACAACTGACTAACGTTAATAGTCTGGCCAATGTTTATAAGGTAAATGCCGGAAATAATTTAGTTGAGATTACAGCAGGCCGTGACACCAATCAGGAAGAAAATTGCGGCAGTACGAATTTATTGTTTTATTATATTGTTTCAAATAAAGTTCAGTTCATTTAAAATGCAGTGAATTGTTTCATATAATGTATATTAACACTAACTTTAGGATATATTTTTGTATATACATTGTACGAGGTATACATAAAAGGCAGTGGTTTTACTTCCGGCACTAGGTAGGTAAATGGTAATATTATAGTATAGTTATTTACTTTTTATAGGTTGGCAACCCCGAAATTTAGGAAACTGAACTTTCAATCATGGTCGCCATTGCTATAAGTACCGTGCAAAAAAATTATTACAGTGCTATTTCAATTAATCCTGTGCTCTCGGGGTAGCGTCGCTTGCTTCATAACATAGCGGGTCCGGGTTCGATCCTATGTCGGGAGACAAGTTTCCTGGGTGATTTTATTTCCTCACCTGTAAGACAAATGTCGGGAAACTTTATGACCCAAACGGTCCCCGAACATAATCTCGTCATAAATAATTTCTGAATCTACTATCTACTATACTGTCATATACCATCTTCACTTCTCGCAACTGGAATTCCCTACCACAAGAAATAAGGGGCTGCCGGACATTGGCATCTTTTAAAAGAAATCTAAATTTATATTTGCTCTAACCTCGACTTCATCATTACCCAGTGTAAGGTACATATATTAATCGGTGTTTCGCGTATAATTTATCTTAATTATATTATTATTATTATTATTATTATTATTATTATTATAAGTCCACCGCTGTGGTCTCGAGGTAGCTTGCTGCCTTGTCATGCAGCGGGCCCGGGTTCGATCCCCGGTCGGGGAAGTTTCTCTGGGTGAGGTTTTTTCTCACCTGTAAGACAAATGTCAGGAAAACTTTAAGGCTCAAACGGTCCCCGAAATCATATGGCCATCATCATCATCATCCTTCACCAGTGTGGAAAGCAACGGGAAGCTACCACACCTACAATTCCCTAGTAAAGCTGCAAAGCATAGCATGAAAATGTTATGATTGCAGTAAAAGACCTGCCCTCCGGCAGAATTACTATGGATGAATTATTATTATTAGGCTATCGTATTAGCCTATTTTTGTTATTATCGTATAAAGTGTTGTTTGCAGGCCTACATGAAATTTATATTGCAACATTTAATGTATCTTTAACTGTTTATAATTAATACAGTGTATATCTATATTTGTCAAATATTTATTTGTATTTGTGCTGGTTGAGTGGAAGAGAAGGCCTTATGGCCTTAACTCTACCAGAATAAAAAAAATATTTTGTGATTGCGGATGAGCCCATGTAGGACTACGCAAAGTACTTACGAGGCGTTTCCTTTGAGCCCAAATTTCTTTCATTCTTTTGCTATGAGCTTATTTTCTATCATCCGTCCAAGTTGTTCCAGTTTTTTTCTTCGGTTTGTCCTCTTGGTCAACTTGCCACTTATTCACCTTAATTCTAAATATATCTCTGTTTGGGATATCTTCTTTAGTAATTCCTAAAAAAATAGTATTATTTATTATTATTATTATTATTATTATTATTATTATTATTATTATTATTATTATTATTATAAATCTAGTCCGTCGGTCCACAAGTTGACGCAATTTCTGTTGACATACGATTATATTAACTAAATAATGATGTATTCCGTAGAGCAAAATACAACCATAAATTCGTCTTGCTGAGGAATGCAGTTAGTTTGCGCAGTTCCTGCGCAACGGACTTATTTTTCAGGTTACACAGCATTTCTAGAAGTTGTATTGGGAAATGAATTTGTGAATTAGCGTGTACCTCGACATGGCACAAACAAATGAACAATTAATACACTGCATGTGAACCAAACTAAATACCAGTTTGCGATCTGTGATTACGTCAATTCTATAGCAGGTCGGCACGTCATTCTATAGCCAATAAATATTGTCGCGTGAAGGAAAACTGCTTCTATATAGATTATAGTCTCGAATCCGTCTGGTCGCTAAACCCTGAGCTCGGATTTATATCAACATATACATATATTCGTCTCTTTACTAAGGTTTAATTAGTGGAATAAATTTTATTATAAAACTGTACCACGAAATGGGGAAACATTAGAACTTTTAAAAAGTAAAATTACCACGTAAAATTGTACTGGACAATAACATTTTGGAGCAGGTGAATAATTTTACATATCTAGGATGCAATATCTCATATGAAGAAGAAAAGGATGTAAATGCAAAAATATCTAAATTTTTAAGAATTTTAGGGTTAATAAATTCTATCTTCAAGTCACAGTTAGTCCAAAAGCATTCAAGACTGAAAGTATATAAAACACTGGCTCTTCCAACTCTTTTGTATGGTAGCGAAGTATGGACGTTGAAACAGAAGGATATACAGAGACTTAGATCTGCTGAAATGAGATATCTTCGGAGGACTGCAGGATACACACTACTAGATCACAAAAAAATGAAGACATCTTAGAAGAATTACACATGGAATCTTTAGAAAACAAAATTTCTGATTATAAGTCAAGATGGATGCAACATGTTCATCGAATGGAAGATCACAGAATACCCAAACAAATGTTAAGATATCAACCTGCAGGAAGAAGAAGACCAGGACGTCCACTCAAAAGACTTCTGGATGGTGTTTCTCTTGAGGCCGAAACAGGTCAACAAATGACCTAAATTCGTGAATGTACTATGATGATGATAAAATTACCACAAAAATCCCAATACAGATATGTGTATCATGATATTACAACCTTCCTTTTTGTATGTAATTATTATTTCCCTAATTAAATTTACAGAAAAGAGGCAGTGTAGCTTTGGTAGGTCATTTCAAAGCCTATTGATTAATGTTTATATACCTACAGTCTTACTAATAAAAATCTCTTATACAGACTTTCATCAGTTGTTTAGTTACACAATATATAAGCCTTACGTAGATCATGTATAATATCCTCACTAATAAATGTTGTACAGGAGCTATATAACTATAAAAGAAACACACACAATACGTCACATATTCGTCATCATTATGACATCAGAACATATTACGCGCAGTTTGTAACAGAAAGAAAACATCAACTAGCGATAAATTGTGTAAGAAATGAGTATGGATAAGAATAAAATAGAGATTCGCTAATTAGGGAGGTACGGAAAAAATAAGCGTGTTTTAATTTATTTACATTTTCCTTTACGCTATGTCAAATATATAGTAGAATTAGTTTCACATATAATGTGTTGCCATCTAACGTCAAGAATTTCAAACAATTATTGGATTATTAGTAAGAGGGCTAATCTATAAAAATGAATGTTTGTTGGTTTGTATTTTACGCGCTGCCAAACCGTTCATCCGATTTTGATGGGATTTTTTAGAAAAATTTTCAGGAGATTCCCGGGATGAACATAGGCTATAAGAGAGTTGAGATACTCAACTCCAACGCCCTTAAAAATCACCCTTTGTAGTGGAAAAGGTGAAAAAATGTCCCCTTTTGGACGCTTAAATAGCTCACGCTGCCTAAACCATAACAAATTCACAAAATTAATGTACACAGAATTGAATATTACAAAAAAGTCCGCGACAGCACATGTTTATCTCTTACGGATAACTCACAATAACCATTTTTGTCTTTCATTGATGCCAAGAAGATCGGAACAAGTACGTAGATTCCTGTGCAAGCATAGCAGCATATGGCGGGTATTCTTTTACGGATAACTCACAATAACGAATTTTGTCTTTTAGCTCATTTATGTCAAGATGATCGGGATAACTAGATTCCCGGGCAACACCGGATGATCAGCACGGGGAATCTTAAAATAATTACGATATATATTTATAATTTTGTTCCTTATATTTATTCAACTAAACATAAGAAGTGCATTAATTTTCGTCTTTTCGCTAATTTATTCAAAACATAAAAACATATTATTTTTTATTTGTTTAGGCGTAGCAGCACACGCCGGGTATTAGGTGGTTTAAAATAAAAATGCATAAAACTGTTATTCTCCCAGTTACATTTTATGGATGTGAAACATGGACTCTTATTTTAGCGGAGGAAAAAAATTACCAGTATTTGAGAATAACGTTCTTAGGAAAATATTTGGACCAAAGAGAGATGAACAGACAGGTGAATGGAGAAGACTTGAAAACAGTGAAATACGTGGTCTTTATAGGAACCAGATATAATAAGAAGAGTTAAGGCTCGTAGACTGCGATGGGCGGGACATGTGGCACGAATGAAGTTTTTTCCCTCTGTTTCCTTTAAATAATGTCTAGTTATGGTTCAAATCTCACATATGATGATGGATAAACTACAATAATTAAAAAAATCATCTTCTTCTTCTTCTTCTTCACTTCCTGCTTTAGGCAAGAGTTGCCTGTTCTGTCTTCACTAATAGATCTAAGACCATCTCTTCCGAGGACGTCCGACATCTCTTCTTCCTCTCGGAAAATAATGTAAGATTTTATTTGGTAATCTACTTTCTTCCATTATTTCTACATGTTCTTTCCACTGAATCTTGTTGTTAAATATATTTCCTTTTATGGAGTGGATCTGCAGTTCTTCACAGTTATGCTCGTTTCTTATCTGGTCCATTCTAGTGCAACCTTTTACTCTTCTTAAACATTTCATCTCGGTTCCTTGGATTTTGCTTTCTTGTTTGGTAGTGGTAATCCAAGATTCGCTCCCATACAAAAGGGCAGGGACTGCCATTGTTTTATAAAATTTTAAAATTGTTTGTTTATGGACTTTATTATTCAATGTTCTATTTATTGTGCCACAAATAGCTTGAAACTGTTTAGTTTTATGTTAAATGCCTTTATCATATCCATAGCTGATATCACATCCTGAATATTTAAAGTGGGATACTTGTTCAATAATTTCGTCTCTAATTATTATTTTTGCACTCAGAGTGTTTCTTCCACAAAATGCCATTACTTTTGTTTTACTTATTGAAATTTTAAAATTATAATCGCTACATATTGCATTTAGTTTGTAAGCAGCCAATTGTAACAGATCTTCATCATGGTATAGTAAGACTAAATCTTAAAAATTAATATAGGGTGAATTTTTTATATAGTGTATTAAATTTCTGAAGATTACTGTATCCTTAATTAACTACAATCCTCAATGGCATAGCCCAATGTTCAGCCATAGCCTCTCCTTTGTCAGGAGGCACTAGACCAAGTTAATTTAGTTACCTTATTTGTCCATAGATGTCATGAATGGTATGAGGTGAACACACCTACCCAATGAGACATCAATCAGGCATCTAAGGTATTACTAGGATGTTGAGATCAGTAAATTTTGCTTAGAGGCCTTTTTATTCAGGCTTAAGGAACTTTTACGAGCCTGAAAATCTTCAGACTCGGGACCCACGGCTGAAAGTCCATCCCGGAGGACTTGCTCCATGGATTTTCCCACCCTAAGAAAATCCATCGACACTAGCCGGATCTGAAACCGAGACGTTTAGGACTAGAGACAAGGAAAGTAACCCCTAAACCACGGAGACAAAAAGAAATCCTAGTGAATCAATAAATAATTTCAGGTTTTCCTTTGTTATGACAGATTAATTTAGTTTAAGAGAAAACTTCAGTTTCGGGAACAAGAGCGTAACCGCTAATCCATCGCGGGAGTCATCCATAATTAACACGAATATTAAATAATGAGATAATTAGAATCAGATATATTGTTTTTTGATCACGAATTACTTTATATCCCTCTTCAAAATCGATTCCCCTTAACAGCTTTCAATTATTTTATGATTTGACGAAGAAAGGTTTTGATAGAACAGAGGATGTCATGTGTCAATAACGACGTCAATTCAAAACAGAAACACACTCGTTTTACAAAGAGCTTTCTGTTCTGAAGAGGTAATGCAAACATCAACATCTGAATCATACCACGTAACCAAGAAAAAAAAAAGGAGATAATTAAATTTATGGGAACAGTGTCGCCAACCACTTGAATTCCTCTTCCTTGCTCTTTATCAAACACACATTTATAAATTTGAATGATATGTCAAAATAGAGATCCAATTTTAACAATTCTGTAAAGGTCTTTTTTTTTTAAGGCAAATGCAGTTTTTTAATGATCTTCTTTAATTTTGGTTCTTATATTTTGATTGTCCACCGCTGTGGTCTCGAGGTAGCGTGCTGCCTTGTCACGCAGCGGGCCCGGGTTCGATCCTCGGTCGGGGCAGTTTTTCTGGGTGAGGTTTTAATCGGGGTTTTTCCTCACCTATAAGACAAATGTCAAGAAAACTTTAAGGCCCAAACGGTCCCCGAAATCATATGGCCATCATCATCATCATCCTTCACCGGTGTGAAAAGCAACGGGAAGCTACCACACCTACAATTCCCAAGTAAAGCTGCAAGCATAGCATGGAAATTCTATGATTGCAGTGAAGGACCTGCCTTCGGGCAGAATTACTATGGATGGATGGATATTTTGATTATTTTAATCATATTTTATTATCTAGGTTGTGAATTGTCTTTCGGATACGGAACAAGAAGTGATATAGACAATAAAGTATCAAAATTTCAAATCATGCGTGGTATCATTCATAGAACTCTAAGACATAAAACTTGGAAGGATACAAGATTGAAGTTCTACAAAACAATGGCGGTACAGGTATTTTTATACGGTAGTGAGTCCTGGGTAACAAATAAGAAGAGTTCCAGTAGAATACAAAGTGCAGAAATTACCTTTCTAAGAAGGATCAAAATTTGCACAAAATTGGACCACATAAGAAATTAAGAAATAAGAAGAAAATTATAAATATACGCAATAAATTATAGAATTCAACACCGCGTCAGCTGGAGAAAGCATGTTTAGAGAATGGAAAAAACAAGATTGTCCAAGATAGCAAATCATTATAAACCAAAATATTAAGGGATATAGGAAGACCTAGGAAGAGATGGAAAGAATCATTGTGTATTTGGAACAGGCGAATCGCCTAAATCTTGAAGTCAATATGATGATATTTTGAATATGACAAAAAATGAGAAGCAAAGCAAATTTATTTACAATTTTACATACTTATAAATTGCATTGCAATTTTAAAAATATATATATTTTTCTGCATTTTCCATTCTGTGCCAAATATTTGGATTACATAATCAGCGATTAAAACAATTGTCGCAGTCATTCGGTGCTCAATTCATTGATCATCCTCCAGACCACAGTATTACACAGTCTCTTGAAAACAATGTAGGCTATCCAAGATTTTTCCGGTAAATCCTCTTTTTCTTCTATCTGTACTTATCAATTTAGGTCTATCTATGTAATGTAGAAAAATTTTCTTGCAATATTCTCTGGTTACTGCCAAATGAAAATGGTCGTTTTTGTTCAATTGTAGATTATTTATTTATTTATTTAATTATTTGGTTGCTACGTCATTTATGATTTGGATCTAGATATAACAAATAAATGAAATATGTAGCAAATGACGAATGGAACAATTAAAAGAGTATTGAAAACATCACGAATAGATAATAAAATGAGGTTTCATTAAGTAATTAACAGTGCCGGATTTAACATACGGCAACGAGTCCTGGACAATAAGGAAAAAGAATTCTAGCCGTATTCAGGCATCAGAAATGTTTTTTTTAATTATTTGGATATCCATCCATCGATAGTAATTCTGCCCGAGGGCAGGTCCTTCACTGCAATCATAGAATTTTCATGCTATGCTTGCAGCTTTACCAGAGAATTGTAGGTGTGGTAGCTTCCAGTTGCTTTCTACACCGGTGAAGGATGATGATGATAATGATAAGGATGATGATGGCCATATGATTTCGGGGACTGTTTGGGTATTTGGATATAGGCTACAAAATTAGATAAACTAAAAAATCAGGAAATTAGAAATAGACTTGCAATAAATGAAAAATCATATAAATATACGTAAATAGGAGGAACATTTGAAAGAATTGACTTTTCTTGTAATTTTATTAAATATAAATAGACAAGGCAATTCCGTGGCGCAAGCGGTTAGATGCACGCCTCCCTCCAGTGGGGCTTTGAGATGGTCTAATTGGGTTTCGTGGTAGACAAAACAGGGCTTGGGGAGGTTTTTCTCGGGGTTTCTCCCGTTTTCCCCTACCACAAATTTAATTTCATCATTTCTCCATACTCATCTTCATCTATTTCGTTCATCCGTCCCTGTGACGGTCCGTCAGACGTAGTCGGTCTGACCTCTATAAATATAGGGGCTTCATCACATCTCATCTCCCTACTCTGAGTTGGAAAAGAGATAACTAACTCACTGAAGCTATAGAACCCGTAGGTTCACGGCCATGCGGATATGAGTTCTCTATACATTCCTCTCCTGAACTAATGTTTTCCAATAATCCCTTTAATATGTCGGACCAACGAATCTTCCCCTTTAGCGCTGCAGTCGTTCTTAAAAAAGTTAACCCCTGTATTCACTCCATTCCACACGCTTCCCTCCCACCATGTCAAACAGCAGCCGGGATAACTTTCCGAGTAGGATTGTTGCCAAACTTCCCCCAAAAATTGCATGGATCTTGAATTCTTAATAATATAAGGTTAATTATTGCTTATTCATATTTAAGTAGGTCTAATGACGCTGATTGACTTTATTATTTGCTTAGTTATATTTCTTTCACCACTCCGAGCTACAGTGTTCATGTTGAGTTGACAACACTGGACTGCAAGTGTAAATAATCTGTCCCCCAAGAAGGCTCAAAAGTGTGAGCAGTGGGAGGGGCGAAAGAAAAGAGAAAGATAGGAATGCAGGGAGAAAATTATTTACCGAGACAGAAAAAGAATTATTTACAGGGACACAGATCCGTTGGTCAGATCATATAATCTAATTCTCTCAAATCATTGTTAATGTTATTCTCCAATCGCATTCCTTGATCTGCAACTGGATGTTTACCTTCTGGTTTTCCTACAAGAAATTTCCATGTCCCTCTTTTATTATTATTATTATTATTATTATTATTATTATTATTATTATTATTATTATTATTATTACAAATGGACGGCTGCTTATATCTACTAATGCAAGTTGTTCTCTGGTTCTGGTACGAATTTTACTTTTAAACATTATTTGTAGATTTAATGTTGGAATTAGATATAGTGAGTTGAGAAGCTCACCTCAGTGCAAGTGGATCATGAAGCATAGAGATGGCCACCCCCGGCTCAGCATCGTTTCCGTCAACTACCATGGATGATGAGGTAACAGGCGACGTGGGTTCAATTGGTTCCGGAGTTACTGCTGCGTCTTCCTGCGCAGAGTCCGCTGCTGCCGCTGAAGAAGGCGACGCGGGCTCCGAAGAAGCGTCATCACCTGCCAGTTTGCTGCCAGGACTGTCCGGTGGACCACCCTCTTCACCTCCTTCCCCGCCTTCCCCTAAAAACACAAATTACATCTACATTAACACTTCTCACATTTAACTTTTAATCTATTATTATTATTATTATTATTATTATTATTATTATTATTATTATTATTATTATTATTATTATTATTAAACAGTACCAACTAAATTGGAAACACCATCTTGAAAGAATGAGTTCAAATCGGATCCTCAAAGCTGTTTATAATTATATACCAAGAGGACGAAGATCACCGGGCCGTCCTATGAAACGCTGGAGGGAAAATTTTCTATAGGATCGTAACAGACCTTAGCCTAATACTTGGAAGGAAGGAGAAGAAGATTATTATTATTATTATCCAGCGAATGGAAGAGGATCGACTACCAAAATCTGTTTTGAAATGGAAACCTGAGGGAAGACGAAGCAGAGGAAGACCTAAAACCTCTTGGGGTCAGGGAATATGTTTATATATGAAGTAGAAACATCTACAACCAGGAGATTGGATGGACCGACAAAATTGGTTATTAGGAATCGGACGATGTCAAAGACATTAATCAACCGATGATCTATCTGTTATTATTATTATTATTATTATATTATTATTATTATTATTATTATTATTATTATTATTATTATTATTATTATTATTTATGGAGTAATACTATGAATTAAGTATATGACTTATGGAATCTCAAGATCACCATCCCGCATTCATTAAGAGCTTCCATTGGTCCATTTTTAGTCAAATTATTCCAATTCCTAACTCCGTTATCCATTTTCTTCACAACCAAACGAATATTATCCTTCCACCTATATAATTTGTTAATAAGAATTGGTTGTAAAATAAATTTTATTTGAATTTCTGTTAGAGTAGTAGGGGGTACCTTAGTAAGATTAGTTTGTATACGCCAAACTGACTTAAAATGTTTAATTGCTTATTCATCGGTAGCACATATAGGCCTTCTTAATTGTTATCGCCATGGAGGTTCAAAAGAAATAAAATAAAATAATTGGGGTCAGGATTTTTAAACTGACCCAAACCCTCTGGCGGCACTATGGCCTTGGGGTCGACTCAGCCTCTAACGGAAATGAGTACCAGACGCTTGTTCTGGGGTAAAGGCGGCCGTCACGCAGGGCTGACAACCCGGCTGACATCAAGTGCCGATTGTCTAGAAAAAGTGGGAGCCTTAACCTCCTACTACCCCAAAGGCCTCCTGAGGCCTGTTGTGGGATCACTTTTAATAATAATAATTAATAATAATAATAATAATAATAATAATAATAATAATAATAATAATATAATAATAATTGCAAAAGAGGAATTAAACATAAGCTCAAAGCATGCTATTAAGCATAACAGAAGACTTTTGTCTTCCCAATTTCTCTAAATATACATAAAACTTATTCTCCAAGTTATATGGATGCGAAACTTTAAGGGAGGAGGACATAATACGAGTGTTTAAGAATGAAGTTCTTAGTAAAAATTTTAGACCAAAAATATATGAACAGAGAAGAGAATGGAGAAGACCATTTAACAGTGAGCTACCTGATCTTTATGGAAAACCAGATGTAACAAAAATAATTAAGTCTCGACACGTGTGAGGAATAGGAAATGAAAGAGAGGCATGGAAACTTGTAGGAAAACATGCAGTAGGTAGGCCAAGAAAGAGGTGTGAGAATAACAGTAACCATGATTTAAGGGAGATAAATTATGCAGACTATTATTGGAATACGATAGCTCAGGACAGGGATGTATGGAGAATTTATATCCACACGGCCATGAACCTCCGGGTTCCACAGTGCCAGTGAATTGATTGAATTTTTTGTTTTGTAAGCCGATGTTTTCCCTTTACAGAGATTTAGGCGCTCTCCCCCTACAGCGAAGAATTTGAACCATACTAATTTACTTACACTTGTTTTCGTATAGATGTCATTTTGAGTGGTCCGTGGTCAGCGTTCCACCTCATACTGACATCTAGGAAACCAAGGTAGTACTAGGACGGGAAAATTCGGTAAATTTTGCTTAGAGGCCTTTTCATTCAGGCTTAAGGATCTCTTACGAGCCTGAAAATCTTCAGACTCGGGGCCCACGGCTTAAAGTCCCTCCCGGAGTACTTGCCCCTTGGGTTTTTTCTTCTTCTCCTTCTTCGGCCTTTCCCCATTTATAGGTTTGCCGTCTTCAGTTTCCATTTATCTCTATCATTCCAATCTCCCTCTTCCAAATTCATATCATCCATTATAGTTCTGACGTAGGTTTTCCATTTCCATCTTGGTCTGCCACGTTTATTTCTTCCAGGGGGTGACCATTGGTATATATTTTTTGGCCATCTTTCATTTTCCATTCTTTGTACATGGTCACACTATTTAAGCGTTTGATTTTCAATCCTCTTAACAACCGATGTGGTGACATTCATTTCTCTCCAAAGGAATTCATTTCTTATTTTATCCTGTCTTGTTTTTTGGGAGAAAATGGTTGGTACGGCCTCGAGAAGGATACAGATGCCGACTATGTATATCTTAATAAATCTCGAGAAATGCCACTGCGACTTTTTTAGCAGCTCTGCCAGCAAGTCCTAATCCTACGTTCTCGTCGTGCTCCCTAACTGCAGTCGTAATAGACTGTAGCTAACAGGTTGGGACGAAAGGCGAGTTCTCAGCGCCTTAAAACTGAGGTTTGTCGGCTAAGGGAGCAAACCCTAAAAAAAACCAGGTCCTCCGTGTCTAGGTGTTAGGCGTCAGGCTGGCAACCTGGCCCTGGGAAAAAAGTATATCGCTACGTACTTCAGTAAAATATGTATGGATTTTTCCATCCTAAAAAAATGCAACGACCCTACCGGAACTGAAACCGCGACCCTAAGGACTAGAGGCCAAAAAAAAAAAAGTTCGAAGTAAACGTATACAAATTTCAAGTCTTCCATTGTTTTGACAGGTAAATTTAGTTTAAGAGACAATTTGTGTTTCACGTCGACTATCAGTCTTGTTAAATAAGAAAGAGGTTTATTTTCCGCCATCATTGGAGGAGGTTGCTTTTCATTTCCTGCGCTTTCACACAATAACAACACGAGAAGTCGTGTGCGCGCAGAAAACCTTATAATTAGTACAGCTTGCGGGGGTTAATTTTAATTAGCAGGTCTATCGGTCCTACTTCTCCCCCTTTTCTTTCATTTTCCTCTTCTTCTCACGTCTTTCCCCGGCCGGCTTATTCAATTATTGCGCCGATCGGCTTACAAGTCTCAGCAGCTACATGAACATCTACACTTCCGTAATAAAACCGAAATAAAATACACACCCACAGCAACATCATGATCACATTATGTCAAATGTCTACAAATTCTTCATGTATTGTATTAATAAAATCTAGCTAATACCGGTGGCGTACGTTGCTACCTTACTTACTTACTTACTCACTGGCACTATCAAACCCGTAGGTTCATGGCCGCACGGACATAAGCCCTCCATACATCCCTATCCTGTGCTAATGTTTTCCAATCATTCCCTGTATAATCTACTTCCCTCAAATCATAGTTAATGTTGTTCTCCCACCTAATTCTTGGTCTACCAACTGGGCGTTTTCCTTCTGGCTTTCCTACAAGAAGTTTCCATGCACGTCTTTCATTCCCCATACGCGCAACATGTCCTGCCCATCGCAGTCTACGGGACTTAACTGTTATTATATCTGGCCTCCTATAAAGACCATGTAGTTCATTGTTATGCAGTCTTCTCCATTCACCTGTCTGTTCATCTCTCTTTGGTCCAAAAATTTTCCTAGGAACTTTATTCTCAAATACTCGTAATCTCCTTTCCTCCCTTAAAGTAAGAGTCCATGTTTCGCACCCATATAATATAACTGGTAGAATAATAGTTTTATATATTTTCAGCTTAACGTTTTTTGAAAGGAGTTGGGACATCAAGAGTCTCTGCAATGCATAATAGCACGCATTTCCAGAATTGAGCCTATGTTTAATTTCTTTGTGCATCTCATTCCTATTTGTGATTATTGTTCCTAGGTATTTGAATTCAGCCACTTCCTCAAAATTTCCCTCATTTGTCATTAGCTGTCCATTTCCATTATATAATGTATTTCTACGTGTGACCATATATTTAGTTTTACTGATATTTACTTCCAGTCCTAATTTCTTAGTGTTACTCAATAGTGTGTGCGTGTTGGTCTTTAGTATCTCCTCGCTATCGGCCAGTAGTACTAATCATCAACATAAACTAACAGCTTATTAATACCATTCAGTTGTAAGCCTTCCTCATTCTCTAAAGATTTAACGGCATGCTCTAGTACAAAATTAAATAGTAAAGGAGATAGTGCATCTCCTTGCTTCAACCCATTCTGGATTTCAAAAGTGTCTGAAAACTGTTTGCTTACACGCACCCTACTCGTTGAGCCATTTAGACACATTCGTAAAAGGCTAACTAACTTTTTAGGAATTCCGAACTCCAGCAGGATACTATATAACTTCTCCCTCTTAATTGAATCATATGCTTTTTTGAAGTCTACATATAGTTGATGTACAGTACCATTATATTCCCATTTCTTTTCTAAAATCTGTCTTATACTAAAAATCTGATCTGTTGTAGACCTGTTGTGTACGTTGCTACCGCAAAAATAAATGAAATATTGAAGATTAATTAAACTGTAGCCTATTTTTATTTATTTATTTATTTAGCCTGGTGGAGTTAAGGCCATGTGTCCATCTCTTCTACTCACCAAGACAAACACATGTTACATTAGGATATAACAATCACTGGCATACGCTGAGACGAACCAAATATGGCGATTGCTAGTTAGTTTTTAATTTCGAATTTCAGGTAAACCTCCACTTATAATTGTCGGATATCGCTCATTTTTTGATAATATCTAGCTCGGTTTATTTTAATATGATATACTGAGTTTCGTTTTGAAACATGGAAAAATGTGACCGCTAGAGCTATTTTTAAATTTTCACTTCAGGTGAACATCTACACCTGATAGTTTTAGACAGACCAATTGTGAATCTAAACCATCTAGTGACTCTCTCAAATACACACAAAAAAATTAATCAAAATCGGTCAAGTCGTTTAGGAGGAATTCAATGACATACACACGTACAGAAGAATTGTATATATATATATATTCGACATTTGGCAATGAAGGCAAATATGATATGAAAAGAAAAATGAATGCTTGAGTCGGGATTTGAACCCGAGTCTCTAAACTCTGTACGTTTAGCGCTCTAACCATCTGAGTCACTCAAGTATCCTAACACAAACATACATTTTTCTTATATATGTAGTATTCTCAATTCTAGCGGCCACCATAACGGGTAAGTAAATGACAGTTGGAACGACTTCCCGCTACCTCTTGTGTGAATTGAGAATACTATATATATATATATATATATATATATATATATATAAGAAAAATGTATGTTTGTGTTAGGATACTTGAGTGGCTCTGATGGTTAGAGCGCTAAACGTACAGAGTTTAGAGACTCGTGTTCAAATCCCGACTCAAGCATTCATTTTTCTTTTCATATCATATAATATATGACCTATAATGATAGGATCTTCGATCATCCCCTGTATAATCTACTTCCCCCCAAATTATAGTTAATGTTATTCTCCCAGCACATTCTTGTTCTACCTACTGGACATTTCCCCTCTGTTTTCCTATAACATTTAACATGTCCTGCACTTCGCAGTCTACAAGACTTCCTGTTCTTATTACATCTGGTTTCCTACAACGATTATGTAGCTCACTGTTATCTCGTCTTCTCCATTCGCCGTCCATCCATCTTTGGTCCAAATTTTTTTCCTAATAACTGTATTCTCAAATACTCGTAAATTGGTCTCCTCGCTTAAGAGTCCATGCATCACACTGGGAGAATAACAGATTTATATATTTTTAGTTTAATGTTTATGAGAGAAGTTGGGAAGACAAGAGTCTCTGTAATGCATAATAGCACGCATTTCCAGAATTGAGCCTATGTTTAATTTTTTTGTGCATCTCATTCCTATTTGTAATTATTGTTTCTAGGTATTTGAATTCTGCCACTTCTTTAAGACCTCCATCCTTTGTCATTAACTGTGCATTTCCATTGGATAGTGTTAATGAGTTATGGTGCAGAAAATAAGTAATGCCACGAGTGATTTCCAATTATCGATAAATTCACGATTCACGAAGTGAGGAGTGAATTTATCTAGAGAATTTGGAAATCAAGAGTGGCATTTGTTAGGACTATTTAACGAATAAAATTAAGCTGTTTACTCACAAATCATTATTTAAATACAGTTATTTTAAAATATTTTGTATATTTAATGTAAACGGCGATGTTTGAAAACAAATGAGAAACGATAGGTACGCTTCATCTGCTTCATTTGTTTATCACTGCAACCAGATCATACTATTTATTGACAAAGGAACGCAATACTGTAAGAATGCTCTCTAGTGGAGAAAAAATGAAACACATCAAACTGTATATTAATTTATTTCTGATGTCGTATGATGTAAATATGACAATTATATTTTTCTGGATTATTACCTGGGAAAAAATATATTTAAGAAAGTGCAAACAGTGGTTTCTTTTTTTGGTGGTATAATAAATTGCTACAAATGTTTTTATATTAACTCCTGCAAGCGCTATGTGTTGACATCTATGCACTATATATACAATCTGGTAGCCGTATTTCTTATAGGCTCAGTCACTGCAAAATAATGGTCAGACCTGTTCAGAATATTAAAAAGGAGGAGCTTTCTTCAATATGGTAAATATAACAGCGATAAATATTTCGTGAAACACGACTCTGATTGGTTGTAAAACAGAAATCATTGAAACGTGATTGGTCATTGACTCCCATTTGGGGCATGAGTTAAATAGTCATCAATAATCACGGATTAAGCCCATGTGGCTTGTTCCGGTCACATAGAATCTCATTCAAAAAGTTGATAATTATGCAAATTGTAATCCTATCTCAGCACCAGTTGATAAGAAAAACTGAACTGAAACTAATGAAATTTACTAATAAAATGAGAATAACTAACATGGTGCAGGAAGAGTTAGAAGGAAAAGAAAAATGTCCCGAGTACAATATACGCCATGACGCTTGAGAACACATCTCGAAGCTAGCAAAATCGATTCTATCGTCATAAGTATAACTTACCAGCAAAACATTATGCAAAAGTGCACTAAAAATAAATTCTCAAACTTAAAACGAAAGACAAAGATTCAAAAAGCTATAGATTTTAGCATAGAAAAGAGTCTTCAACGTTACGAGAAGTTGTAATCAACGACAGTAAAAGTTTCACGTGACAATTTGAAGCACGTAATTTTCTTAAAGTTTCGGAGTCAAACGATGTCATTGAGTTCTCTTAGTAAATGTTAGCAATGGTTGTAAATTTTATGACGTCAACTGTAGGTTTGAAGATCACAGAAATGGCGTCAGAGGAGAAGAAGGAGAGAGCAAGACAAAGATTGCGAACAAAATGCGTTCTAACGTTTCATTAACTGCCTCCATCATCAAGCATTATTTCATCTCCATCGCACACACCGCGCGCCTCTCACACGCTAAGAAAAGAGGAAATTTGCGAATGAGAAATCATAAGCTTTAAAACTTCATTTCTTCACATAATCAACACACAGATAAACAACTAAACTCCTACTTCCAGTTTACAAAATGGTTTTCTATTTCATTTCGATTTGATGTATCCAAGCCCAGATCTTCATACAACCGCAAGCTCACTAGAGTCAAGGGGTTAAAATTATAAAACTTACTTACTCACTGGCACTATCAAAACCCGTAGGTTCATGGCCGCGGGGACATAAGCTCTCCATACATCCCTATCCTGAGCTAATGCTTTCCAATCATTCCCTGTGTAATCTACTTCCCTCAAATCATAGTTAATGTTATTCTCCCACCTCATTCTTGGTCTACCAACTGGGCGTTTTCCCTCTGGCTTTCCTACAAGAAGCTTCCATGCAAGTGTTCCATTCCCCATACGTGCAACATGTCCTGCCCATCGCAGTCTACGATACTTAACTGTTCTTATTATATCTGGCTTCCTATAAAGACCATGTACTTCATTGTTATGTAGTCTTCTCCATTCACCTGTCTGTTCATCTCTCTTTGGTCCAAAAATTTTCCTAAGTACTTTATTCTCAAATACTCATAATCTCCTTTCCTCCCTTAAAGTAAGAGTCCATGTTTCGCACCCATATAATATAACTGGTAGAATAATAGTTTATATATTTTCAGTTTAACGTTTTTTAAAAGGAGTTGGGACATCAAGAGTCTCTGCAATGCATAATAGCACGCATTTCCAGAATTGAGCCTATGTTTAATTTCTTTGTGCATCTCATTCCTATTTGTGATTATTGTTCCTAGGTATTTGAATTCAGCCACTTCCTCAAAATTTCCCTCATTTGTCATTAGCTGTCCATTTACATTATATAATGAATTTCAACGTGTGAACATATATTTAGTTTTATTGATATTTACTTCCAGTCCTAATTTCTTAGTGTCACTCAATAGTGTGTGCGTGTTGTCCTTTAGTATCTCCTAGCTATCGCCAATAGTACTACATCATCAGCATAAACTAACAGCTTATTAATACCATTGAGTTGTAAGCCTTCCTCATTCTCTAAACATTTAATGGCATGCTCTAGTACAAAATTAAAATTATAAAAGACAAAACATATTATATTTAGCCTATTTAGCCTGGTAGAGTTATGGTCATGGCCATCACTTTTACTGAATTGAAGGATTATGTGTGTTATATTGCATTGTTAATTGTAATTAATAAGGAGCGGATTCCTATGACATGTCATATTTTTACCAAAGCCTGTGGTATTCGCAAAATTGACCATGTTACACCGTCCCTGGAACAATTATCGTGGCTTCGTCTAAGAAATCGTAGAACTGTCCATTCCCTATCCCTTCTCTATAAAATACTTCACACATCATCGCCTAATTATTTACCACGCCGCTTCAACAGATTATCCGACACACATAATCTTGACACTCGATCCCATCAGCACATTGTCCTTTATATCCCTCCTCATCACACTGTATATTATTCATTATATTTTACGGTCTCGCTTACCAAAACATGGAATTCCCTTCCACCCTATGTCAGAGATTGTCAAACTATAACATCCTTCAAAAAGAAACTAAATAATTATTTAATAACAAACTAACTTATACACCTCACTGATAGTATTCTTTTAACAATTAATACATTTAATTATTTATGAAAATAATATTAAGATTAACAAATATTTTCTTTTGTTTTGTTTTAAATATTGTATAATCGTAAAGTTAGTTTTCTATATCTCATTATTTTCCTTTGTTTTTTATATACATTAGACAGGGACAATTTAATATGTCTTGATTGTATACATTTTATTATTAGTTTTAGTCTTAATTTTAACTAACATTAACTGGTTACATTATAGATCGTAATATAATAGAGATTGTCTTTTTGATCAAGTTTTTATTTAGTATTTAATATTAGAGTTAATTGAGATTGTTATATTCTGATGTAATATATGTTTGTCCTGGTGAGTGGAAGAGAAGGCCACATGGCCTTAACTCCACCAGGCTAAATAAATTTAAATCTAATCTAAATCTATATTCTAAGCTTCAAGTAAAGAAAAACATTTATATATGCCTTATTATTAAGATTAAGAGTTTTTATTGGGTTTTAAAAAGTCATATTTTTCACTTTTTCAGATCTTTGGTCATACTTCTGCTTATTTCTATGATAAAGTCATATTTTGGGTATTTTTAATAGCCTAGTCATCAGGCGATTAGAAATAATCAACATTGTATCTGTATACAAATCGTCAGTTTCACAGTTCATTTGTTTGGAAGGTTTCTGTTAACAGGTAGTAAACGTTTGCACTGGACAATAGAAGAAGATTTCCTTTTTCTTATGATACAATTGAAAATGTATACGAATGAACAATTAATATAATATGGATAGCAATAGGAGACTTTCCTTATCGAGGACTTGAAAACAGCATACCTACTACCAACCACGGAACCCTATGAACATGCGCTACAAAGACTACGCAGGAAAAGAGAGGAAGTAAGGCCGGAATTCTTCAGCACCGGAGCGATGATAGACAGGAACTGGACAGAAGCAAATTTCCAGATACGACACGTCATCACAAGATTAAGCGTGCATGGATTCCACCACCTAATGTGTAGAGATAAAACATTCCATGACCCGAAGATGTCATGCATATGCGAAGTGTGTGAACAGAAATGCGAAAGATATCACATCGAAACATGTACACAAAGAACAAAAACAATTTGTGATTACGCAAGACAAAGTTAAAGTGTTAGTGATTGTTAGCTGTGTTATCACCTCTGCACATTTGTACGCAATCCATTTATATAATTATAATATAGTATAGGTAAAAATTCGTTCAATGATAAGGTCATATTTTTGTCTTTTTAGGTTATATTTAAACCTACTTTTAGGTCATAAATGCATGCATATTTTCCATTTTTTAGGTCACAGAAATCCGGCCCTTAGTAATTAATATCCCAACAACAACAACAATAATACATATTTAGTCTTGAAAATGACAGGTTCGCTGTTGAAACATGTTGACTCTTAATTTTTAATTGGTGAATTGGGTATGTTGACTGTATATTTTACGATTTTATCACCATTAGTTTATTAAACAACAATAATTATTTATTTATATACAGATTTTCAATGCTTACACATATTTCTGTGCCTAAAGTTTTATTTTCCTTCTCCACTCGTCTCTATCCATCCACTCCATTTCTTCCAGTCCTCTTGTTCTCATTCCAGTTCTTATTTCTTGCTTCAACCAGTTTCGAAGCCTTTCTTTCCTTCTTCTTCCAGGTGGACATCATCCCAATGTTATTCTGGGTAACCTTTCTTCTTGCATTCGTCATACATACCCATACCAATGTAATTGCTTGTATCTTATATTACCTACTATTGAATATTTAATGTTAATTTTTTCTTGTATGACAGTGTCTTATTTGTTCTAATTTTGAACATCTTGTTGCTATCCTCAAGAAATCCATTTCCATCGACATAAGTTTTATTCTAAGTTTTTGTAGAATTTCCGAACTTCAGCTCCATACTACAGACCCCCAGGACGAAAAAATGTAGAAAAAAAATGGGCAGGCCAATTCTAACATGAGATCGGATAGACCTTAAGGTCTAATCCTTAATGCTATGAAAAAAAAATAAACATAGGCTCAATTCAGGAAATGCATGTTATTATGCATTTGTTGTCCCACTTCTCTCAAAAATCATGAAACTGAAAATATATGAAACTGTTATTATCCCAGATATATAATATGGATGTGAAACATGGATTTTTACTTTTAGGAAAAAGAGAAGATTACCAGTATTTGAGAATAAAGTTCTTAGGAACATTTTTGGACCAAAGAGAGATGAAGAGAAAGGGGAATAGGCGAAATTGGCCTACATAATAGTGAGTAACGTCATCTTCATGGGAAATCAGTTAGGGCCTAATAATAACAGTTAAATCTCGTAGACTGCGATGAGCAAGACATGTACCTTAAATGGAGAATGAAAGAGGTGCATGGAAACTCCTTGTAGGAAAACCAGAGGAAAAGCGCTCAGTAGACCGGCCAAGAATGAGGTAGGAGAATAACATTAACCATGATTTGAGGGAAGTAGATTACACAGGGGAAGAATTATTTAATTATTTATATATTTTTTTAATAATTCCAGGCTGTGTCGGTGGATGCGGGCAAGCGTCCACGGCTGTCAGACTGCGATCCCAGGTCGAACCCTGGGGGTTCTGGAAGGATATTAGTGGTGGGTCACACCAGGATTTTTTCGGATTTTTCTCGAAATTCTCCCGTTTTCCGACCAAACACTCTCCTCGCCCCTTTCAAGTTTTATATATATATATATATATATATATATATATATATATATATATATATATATATGTGTGTGTGTGTGTGTGTGGGTGGGTGGGAGTGTGTGTATGTTAAATAAACATAAACTGAAGAATTAGTTTTACATTTAATTCTCATTTCTTGATGAAGATAGCAGCACTTTCGGGTTGTAGAGGGAAGCACAAGTAAACAAGCAATCTACAACGGAATCAAAGGTGACGCGTCGGAGATGGGAAACAACTGAAGAGCGATAGCAAAAGGAAACGAGTCCGATGGAAGATGGAGCCTCTGCTCCCTCAGGTATTGTCTAATTGATGACGTAACGGACTGTTTCCGTCACTCGTTGTTACTGGTGACGAAGGCAGTTTCCAGATACAGTGTCACTCATTTCTTTCCCTTCCTCCCTGAATCTTCTTCATAACAAAATGTGACAACCAAATTTCATTCAATGCAACTCAAATTTCTACATCTTTTCTTTCATATAAATTTCATTTATGTAACATCTTGCTTTTAGCTAATTTAGAAGCCAGTTATTCATTTCAATTCAGGTAACAATATCACTCACCCCAACAATAGTTACTCAACTTAAAAAAATATTATATGTTATAACTTAATCCTCTCTGAAAGTTCTAAAAACAATTATATATAAGGGATTAGAATAAATAAAAATTAAGAAGAAAATATGTTTCGTTTTCCAAATCGTAGACCATTTCCTAACGTTTGTCGTATTTTGTTTCCGTCTTTGATCCGAGGCTTGATCCTAAAGATTGCGAGCAATGGACGGGAGAAGAACAAGAGGAAGACCAGCCAAGAGATGGATAGACAGTGGGTGTACATCCAATATGTCTTCCTCCGAGGATTGATTTTGGAAATAAACAGGATTAAAATCCTACAAATTATGAACAAGAAGAATAAGAAGAAGAAAAGCATGTGTGTTCCAATTTGTTTATTTTATCCTTCCTTATATATCGTATATATATATGTGTGTGTGTGTGTGTGTGTGGTCTTGATGTAGCGGGTTCGATTACCGGTGGGGACAGGATCCTGGGTGAGGTTTTTTCTCACCAGTAAGACAAATGTCATGAAGCTTAGGGCCCAACGGTCCCCGAAAATTATTCGGCCATCATCATCAACCTTCACCGGTGTGGAAAGCAACGGGAAGCTGCCACACCTATAATTCGCTAGTAAAGCTGCAAAGCATATCATGAAAATGTTATGATTGCAGTGAAATGCCTGCTTCGGGCAGAATTACTAATGGATGGATAGATGGAACTCACTTATGTTTTTTTTTTTTCCCCCCCATTTACCTTCTATTTTTAAATATTTCGTGAAAAATATTCCTAAGCGATATTCTCAAATAATATACTATCTTAATTTAATATAGGCCCTACCTGCTTCACATCCATATAATATAGCTGGAATACTTGGTATAACAAAAAATGCATAATCTCACTAAATATGCTTAAATGTTGACATACTTAAGTGATGACTAAATGACTTAGTCCTATAACTTACTTACTTACTTACTTACTCACTGGCACTATCGAACCCGTAGGTTCATGGCCGCGCGGACATAAGCTCTCCATACATCCCTATCCTGAGCTAATGCTTTCCAATCATTCCCTGTATAATCTACTTCCCTCAAATCAAAGTTAATGTTGTTCTCCCACCTCATTCTTGGTCTACCAACTGGGCGTTTTCCCTCTGGCTTTCCTACAAGAAGCTTCCATGCACGTCTTTCATTCCCCATACGTGCAACATGTCCTGCCCATCGCAGTCTACGAGACTTAACTGTTCTTATTATATCTGGCTTCCTATAAAGACCATGTAGTTCATTGTTATGTAGTCTTCTCCATTCACCTGTCTGTTCATCTCTCTTTGGTCCAAAAATTTTCCTAAGAACTTTATTCTCAAATACTCGTAATCTCCTTTCCTCCCTTAAAGTAAGAGTCCATGTTTCGCACCCATATAATATAACTGGTAGAATAATAGTTTTATATATTTTCAGCTTAACGTTTTTTGAAAGGAGTTGGGACATCAAAAGTCTCTGCAATGCATAATAGCATGCATTTCCAGAATTGAGCTTATGTTTAATTTCTTTGTGCGTCTCATTCCTATTTGTGATTATTGTTCCTAGGTATTTGAATTCAGCCACTTCCTCAAAATTTCCCTCATTTGTCATTAGCTGTCCATTTCCATTATATACTGAATTTCTACCTGTGACCATATATTTAGTTTTACTGATATTTACTTCCAGTCCTAATTTCTTAGTGTTACTCATCAATATTTCAACAATCTTTATACAGATGCAATTTTACTAACTGAATAATAAAAGTGTCACGAGCAGACCTGCGTTTGTTAGAACAATTCAGTTGGCTCAAATATTTGTTTACTTCATTATTTGGTGTTATTGGTAACACTGAATCTGATATTCATGCAGTTGAGAAGCGAATTGTGATAAGAAATGAAGAATTCACGCTCTCTCCAGTTGGAGAACCAAGATTGGACTGTCAACCCCTCCTGCTTGGTTAGCAGTAGCAGTGCAGAAAAACCTTTTACACCACTCAATCCTTAGAGAATAGCAACTCATTTACATTTCGATACGACCATCACACAAGAAGCAAAAATGTAGGAAAGAGGAAAATGTTGCTCTCTGCTCTGTATATAAGGAAGTACCGCATGTAGATTTTACAAATGGCGAAAGATTTAGAAATGCATGAAGCGTATGCGCGAGATGAAAACTGTAGTTTGTAAGTCAAAAAAATAAAAACTTGGTAAAAAGATGAAGAAATTTTGTTATATACTTACATCTTCACCCCACACAAAAATGTATTTGATCATCCGTTGTTTCAAATGCGTCATAAATCTTTGGATATCTGACAAAGAGTCAGTCAAGGAAAAGTGGGATCCAATTTTCTGTAGCGTTTTCTATTATTTTTGTACCTTATGTCATCATCATCATCATCTGCATTCATGGATTAGGTCTGTTGACCCGTTCCGACTTCAGCCCATCTCTTTCTAGGTCTGCCCATATCTCGGGTGCCTTTAGGTTTGTATTTTATTATTTTTTTTGGATATCTATCTTCATTCATTCTGTCTATGTGTTGCTTCCATTTTTGTCTGTATGTATCTATTTTATCAGTTATTGCAAATATTTCAAGTTCCTGTCTTATTTCTGTGATCTTGATTCTGTCTTCCTTAGTGCACCCTTTAACAGATCTCAAAAATTTCATTTCTGCCGCCGTTATCCTACTTAGATCTTGTTTTTTATGTATCCAGGCTTCTGAACCATAGAGCAGTCCCGGTACTGCCAACGTTTTATAAAGTTTCAATTGGGTCTCTTGTTGTTTTGTTTTTTAGTGATAGTTTTACCTTATGTATCACAGTTAATTAAAATATATATTTTTCATAAAAGTATTCTCGAGGTAATTGGAGATATTAAATTAATTAATTTATTGTTTTAAAAATATTAATAATAGCTTGCTAGTGGTGATATGTTAGGCGACAACCACAGATTTCAGAACATTGTCATAAGTAATGCCACGAGTGATTTCCAATTTACCTACAGAATTTGGAAAGAGTGGCATTTGTTAGGACTATTTAACGAATGAAAATAAGCTGTTTACTCACAAATCATTATTTAAATATAGTTATTTTAAAATATATGTATATTTAATGTAAACGGCGATGTTTGAAAACAAATGAGAAACGATTGGTACGCTTCATCTGCTTTTGTTCATCGCTGCAACCAGATCATATTATTTATTGCCAAGGGATCGCAATATTGTAAGAATGCTCTCTAGTGGAGAAAAAATCAAACACATCAAACTGTATATTAATTCATTTCTGATGTCCTATGACAATTATATTTTTCTGGAACGTTATTGGCTGGAAAAAAATACATTTAACAAAGTGCAAACAGTGGTTTCTTTTTTTGGTTGTATAATCAATTGCTACAAATGTTTTTATATAAACCCGCGCATGCGCTACGTGTTGACAATCATGCACTATATATACAATCTGGTAGCCGTATTTCTTGGAGAGTCAGTCATTGCAAAATAATGATATGACCTATTCAGAATGTTAAAAAGGAGGTGCTTTCTGTATTATGACTATTTAACTCATGTCGCAAATGGTAGTCAATGACCAATCACGTTTCAATGAATTCTGTTTTACACCAATGACAGTCGTGTTTCACCTCGCTCTTTATCGATTTCTCTTTATCAGCTCCTGCTTTTGTGATAATGAAAGCTCCTCCTTTTTTAATATTCTGAACAGGTTAGACCATTATTTTTTTCCAACAAATACATTGAATATAGCAAATAATGAATAGATTCAGTGATTTTACTGAGTTGTTTATTCAAAATACAAATGATTAACCTATAATGTTGATTATAATAGTTTGATGTGTTTCATTATTTCTCCACTAGAGTGCATTCTTACAATATTGCGATCCTATTTGGCAATAAATAATATGATCGAGTTGCAGTGAATATACATAACCTCACATTTCTAATTTGTTTTCAAATATCGCCGTTTACATTAACTATATAAATATTTTAAAACACCGGTAACTATATTCAAATAATTATTTTTTAGTAAAGAGCTTAATTTTATTCGTTAAATAGTCCTAACATATGCCACTCTTGATTTCCAATTTCTCTAGATGAATTCACTCCTCACTTTGTGAGTCATGAATTTATCGATAATTTGGAAATCACTCGTGGCATTACTTATGATAAACTTTAGGTGGTAAATTTTGGGCGAAACACGACTGTGCTTGGTTGTAAATACAAAAATCATTGAAATGTGATTGGTCATTGACTCCTATTTGGGGCATGAGTTATAATAGTCCATAAAACACCCCTGGTCGATTAATTAAGAATCTAGTTTGGTTTAATCGGCCAGGGGTTACATCAGCTTTTACACCAAGACTTGGAACAGTCCATGAAAGATATAAAAGTATGGGATCCTAGTAATAGATAGATAGATCATCGGTTGATTAATGTCTTTGACAACGTCCGATTCCTAATAGCCAGTTTTGTCGGTCCATCCAATCTCCTGGTTGTAGATGTTTCTCCTTCATACATAAACATATTCCCTGACTCCAGGAGGTTTTAGGTCTTCCTCTGCTTCGTCTTCCCTCAGGTTTCCATTCCAAAACCGATTTTGGTAGTCGATCCTCTTCCATTCGCTGGACATGTCCGTACCATGTGAATTGGTGAGTTTTAATAGAATCTAAAATAGTGTCTTCAATCTTCATTTTCTCCCTTATAACTGAGTTCCTAATTTCTTCTCTTCTTGAAATTCTTGCGGCCCTTCGTATAAAATCCATTTCCGTTGCCAAAAGGTACTTATTTGTTTTTGTTGTTAATGGCCAAAGTTCTGCTCCATAAGTAATGATGCTTTTAATACAAATAAAATGAATATATATCATACAATTGTTGAAAGTAATAGAAACAAAGTAAGATTAATGCCCCTGGGTATGAATAATGCGTATACTCGACGAAGAAGGAGGCATTTGGTCATTTCCAAGGTCAAGTCGTCAAGGTGACCAACAACATCTTGATGGATGATTGACTCCAAGATGCAAAATTGATCAAGTACGCTATCTTAAATCAAATCTTGAAGCTAGATTATAAAAAAAAGAAGGCTGAGGGTTATTTCGTGATCATAAGAAAATGCATAACTCATCCGAATAAAGCAAACAGTGTAGGTACATTTTCAATGTCACCCGGTCGGTTACCTTGACCTATCATGGTGGAAGGTTTCAAAAGCCGGGTAATATTGTTGATCGTTCCTTGTCACAAAGTGATGGGAGAGAGGGGGGGGCAGAAAAAATACGGCAAAGTCGATGGATTTACGAGTAACGCGTGATGAAACTCCGAGTCACAATCAAGGGAACCTGATTTGTTTGCCCGGGGCACACCTGTACCCATGTAACCTTACATCCCGGATTCTCTAGCACATAACTCAACTTTTCGACTTTTTTATTCCCTCCCTCTAAACATTACATCAACATTAGTTTCTAAGTGAGACGGGTTGCTGAATGATGGGGGAGAGTGGGAGGTCTGGACAAGTACAGGTCATCCTGATATTTGCATCCAGTTGTGTCTGCGACTGATTAAAGTGAGTGGATAATTTCATGACAGGTAAGGCGGGACGGATGAAGATCGTCTTACTAACAGGTTAGCTTCTGCGTCCTACCGCGTTTTCTAGTTGAGACCTAGTAACATACCACTGCACATTTATTTTCTTGCGCCCGAAAAGTTTATTTAGGTGAATTCCATGATAAATTGCAGCAAAATAAAATTCATTCATTTTGAAAATTTTCCTCATCATTGATGTTTTTCTCCAACCAATCTTAGAAATTAAAATAAATTAAATTTAATATATATATATATATATATATCTTACTATATAAAAATTTCGAGTCACGTTGTTTGTCCGCGATGGAATCCTAAACTACTGAACCGATTTTAATAAAATTTTACACACTGTGTGCAGTTTGATCCAACTTGAGACTTAGGGTAGTTTATAACTAAATTTATAGTCGCATTATTTTTTATTGCAAATTATTTGTTTATCATTTAACAAAGAGTTATAATTATCTGTGAGTTCCATGCGATTCTAACAGATGGCGGTGTAATTATCTGTGAGTTCCATACGATTCTAACAGATGGCGGTGTAAGGTAATTTGATAAGGTAATTGGTTTATTATTTAACAAAGAGAGATCCAGATGGCTGTGCTTTTTGTTGCAACCGCGAATTTCAATTGAATTACAAATATTGATTATTTCATAATTTAAGTGTGTTCAGTGTTTATCTTATTTTCAATATTATTAATTTCGTGTGTAAGTATTGGTTTTAAGTAATCTGGCTGAAAGACAACAACTTAATTAAAATTTTTAACGTAGGCCTATACCTTAGCCACAAGCAACGCGTGGCCGGGACTTCTAGTATGTGTGTATGTATATGAATATATATATATATATATATATATATATATGTATATATATATATATATAAATGACTACGGACTTATAGACTATCAGTTTGCAACAAACATTCATAAATTTCCCTTAATTAAAGTTCTCCATCGTTCTCTGTCCTCTGCGTCATCTGTTACATCAAATTTCCTCATTGAATTTAGAATGTTGTTCTTCCAGAATGAAAGAGGGGCATTGATGCTCCTGGTAGGATGTGGTACATTAAATTATGATAAAAATTACAATAGATAGCTCGTTTAGATATATTTCTGAACTTCAAACATTCGTCCAGTTTTGAGTCAGGTTCGTCGAATCTGCCCCAATACATTTATAACGCTTTTAATTGCATACAAACATCCAATTATAATTTATCAAAACGGCCAAACAGTATCAAATAAGATGAAAGCCTACACACACACACACACACACACACACACACACAGGATATATATATATATATATATATATATATATATATATATCGATGATCAAGTAGTGATTTCCAGTTCAGGAAGATGATCTACAAAGAGCTATTTTTAATTTGGAAAAAGTAAGTGCCAATTACAATTTTAAAATTTCAAAGAATAAAACTAAAATTTTAGCATTTAAAGGACATGCTACCTTAAGAGCAAAAATAGTAATTGATAATAGAATTTCAGAGTAAGAACATTTTCAAATATCTAGGTGTGAATTAATCAAATGTTAAAATTGAAGATATTGACAAAATAAATAAATTTAATCGAATGTGTGGCACTATTAAAAGAACCCTTAAAAACACATGAAAAGAAACAAAAATGAAATTTAGTAAGTAATGTCTGTTCCTATATTCATGTATGGATCAGAATGTTGGACGATCATTAAAAGACAAGAAAAAATATTGGAAGCAGCTGAGATGAGATTTTTAAGAAATATAGCAGGATATACTCTGCGGGATAAGAAAAGAAATGAAGATATACGAAAGGAACTAAACATTTTCAAACTTACAGACCGAATAATTAAATATAGCAACGACTGGAAAGAACATATTGATAGAATGCCACAAGAAAGATTTCCAAAATTATTGCTAAATTATAAACCGCACGGAAGGAGAAATGTTGGTCTCCCACACAGAAGATGGTCTGAACAATTTTAACAATTCTAGTTTTCATGAAACAGGAACGATCCAGTAGGCATAATCCCTAGATGATGATGATATATACTGCATATAGGAGGATCTATGTAAGTTATTCTTATGATGGTTTATTATAATCACTTATTCAACAGCTATCTCAATTATACAATTTATATATTTTTAAATGTTGAAATGCATTTATTTCAAACAAAGCAAAACAAAAAATACACCAAGAAATTTTATAAACGAAGAGTTTCCTCGAAACAGGATATAGGCCTATCTATCAATTTCTTGGAAGGAGATTTTTTTAAGATTTCAAAATGAATACAATATTCAACGTTATTTGTGTCATATTTTGGATCAAAGAGAGAAGATGGAGAAAACTGCAGTGAGACAAATGATCCAGACGTAGGCCTAATAACAGTTACGTTTAGTGGATCTACAATTTACAGGACATGAGGGACGAATGGGGGATGAAAGAGGGACATGGGAGTGTGATATAGGAAAACCAGAGGGCTAGTGCCAAGTAGGTAAGCCAAGAATGAGGTGGAAAAACAAAGTTAATCATAATTTGAAGGAGGTGAATTATAAAATGAATAAATGGAAAATATTAATTTAAGATTCGAATTTACGAACAGCTTATGACCGTGAGATCAAGGACCTCAATTTCTAGGAAGGTGATTCATCTTCTTGTCTTGTAAGCCCATGTTTCCCTTAACATAGATTTAGGTGCTCTCCCCCTACAGGGAAGAATTTGAACCATACTAATTTAGTTACACTTGTTCTCGTATAGATGTAATTTTGAGTGGTCCGTGGTCAGCGTTCCGCCTCATACTGACATCTAGGAAACCAAGGTAATTTTGGATCAAAGAGAGAAGATGGAGAAAACTGCAGTGAGACAAATGATCCAGACGTAGGCCTAATAACAGTTACGTTTAGTGGATCTACAATTTACAGGACATGAGGGACGAATGGGGGATGAAAGAGGGACATGGGAGTGTGATATAGGAAAACCAGAGGGCTAGTGCCAAGTAGGTAAGCCAAGAATGAGGTGGAAAAACAAAGTTAATCATAATTTGAAGGAGGTGAATTATAAAATGAATAAATGGAAAATATTAATTTAAGATTCGAATTTACGAACAGCTTATGACCGTGAGATCAAGGACCTCAATTTCTAGGAAGGTGATTCATCTTCTTGTCTTGTAAGCCCATGTTTCCCTTAACATAGATTTAGGTGCTCTCCCCCTACAGGGAAGAATTTGAACCATACTAATTTAGTTACACTTGTTCTCGTATAGATGTAATTTTGAGTGGTCCGTGGTCAGCGTTCCGCCTCATACTGACATCTAGGAAACCAAGGTAGTACTAGGACGGGAAAATTCGGTAAATTTTGCTTAGATGTATTTTCATTCTGGCTTAAGGACCTTTTACGAGCCTGAAAATCTTCAGACTCGGGACCCACGGCTTAAAGTCCCTCCCGGAGGACTTGCTCCTTCTTGGATTTTTCTATCCTAAAAAAAAAAGTGATTTATAAGATGTTAAAATTAATTCAACGTTCAAATATTAAGTATGTTGGGGGAAAAAATTATATAAGGAGCCACATGATCTATAGACCTATGTTAAAAGTCCATTTACGTATAGACAGAATATGTGACACGAATAGGGAATGGAAGAGGGACATGGCAATTTGTTTCCAGAGACAACGCACCTAATATGTAAGCCAAGAATGAGTGAGAAAATAAAATCAATCATGATTTGAGGAGGTAAATTTTAAAGTAAACATCTGGAAAAATCTCAGGATGGTACTGTAGGGAGAACTCGTGTCCCCGTGAACAAAAAACCTACGCTTCCAAAGCGACAAAGAGTTAGTTAATTGTATTCCCAGATGTACGCGCATTGGAAATTAAAGTCTCAATTATCATCGAAGATGAAAAAATTCAACAAAGGAAGAAGAGGTAAAAAAAATTGCAAAAATACGTAAAAGAATATGCTATATCAAGCTTGTTTGTGGTTACTACAAAGAAGTGGCTTCCAGAATAAATTCTGCGGCATCTAAACACAAAACATTACATGAATATTACAAAAGAAGGAGGAGGATTCATGTAAAAAGCCTAACCCTTCCCAATGATAGTAACCAATGATCTTCGTCTTCTGTATCTACTTAGACATGCATGTAAAACGTACATGACTGGGGGGAGAAATAAAACAAAGCCATAGCAAATGGCTGCACAACCAATTACATTGATTTATGTTACCATTGTTCAATGCAAGCAAAGCATTGCATTCGGTCCTCCTTGTTTGGACAACTGGATGTCAACTGTTTTATAAGTAAACGCCCCATTTCCCTTCTGTCCTCTAGAATTGTCCCAACAACCAGAAGTAGGAGGGGACAGTTTTGCAAGCTGCACTTTTCAAATTGATGGGTTCTGAATAAAATTTGTACAACTGGATCTCCAAACGGGATAAGTTACTCTTTGTTTCAAATGAGGTGCTCAGAACCATGTTGATCTAAAGGAAATCTTGGTTTATACTGACACTGAATTTAAAATATAAGTTTTTTACAAATTTAAATAAGTCCGTCACGCAGAGAATTCCTCAGCAAAACGAAGTTATGGTCTGACTTTGCTGGTTAAGGAAGTCAACCTTACTTTTGTACGTAAGTACTCTATGCTAAGTTAGGTTCTGAAAAGGGGGAAAAAAAAAAAAATACAAATCATAAGCGTTAACGGACACACACACATACATATATATATATTGTAAGCCTATGTTTTCCCTTTACAGAGATTTAGGTGCTCTCCCCCTACAGGGAAGAATTTGAACCATACTAATTTAGTTACACTTGTTTTCGTATAGATGTCATTTGATACGTCCGTGGTCAGCGTTCCGCCTCATACTGACATCTAGAAAACCGAGATAGTACTAGGACGGGAAAATTCGGTAAATTTTGCTTAGAGGCCTTTACATTCAGGCTTAAGGATTTTTTACGAGCCTGAAAATCTTCAGACTCGGGACCCACGGCTTAAAGTCCCTCCCGGAGGACTTGCTCCTTGGATTGTTCCGTCCTAAAAAATCCATCGACCCCGGCTGGGTTTGAACCCGCGACCCTTGGGACCAGAGGCAAGGAGCATAATCACTAGTCCACCGCGCCCGACACACACACACACACACACACATATATATATATATATATATATATATATATATTTATATATATATAGGGCCTATATATATTGTATTGTATTTATAACATGTAATCGTTTATGTAGGCCTATATTGTAATTTAGATGTAAGACTTTTTTTTTGTATTTTTTAAAACCTGGTTGAGTGACAGACAAGGCCTTAAGGACTTAACTCTGCCAGGTAAAATAAAGCTATTATATATATATATAGGCCTATATATATATATATATATATATATATGATTGCAGTGAAGGACTTGCCTTCGGGCAGAATTACTATGGATGGATGGATGCATATATATAATGTTCACTGCTGCGGTCTCGAGGTAGCGTGCTGCTTTGTCACGCAGCGGGTCCGGGTTCGATTCCCGGTCGGGACAGGCTCCTGAGTGAGGTTTTTTCGGGGGTTCCTCACGTGTAAGATAAATACCAGGAAGCTTAGGGCCCAACGGTCTCCGAAAATCATCCGGCCATCATCATCATCATCCTTATCATTATCAGCATAATCCTTCACCGTTGTGGAAAATAACGGGAAGCTACCACACCTATAATTCCTTAGTAAAGCTGCAAATAATAGCATGATAATGCTATGATTGCAATGAAAGACCTGCCCTCGGGCAGAATTTCTATGGATGGATATATATATATATTGCATCTTCGCGGAAGTTAAAATCAGAAAGAAAAAAAAAACAGAAATGTTGAAATTAAGATAATTATGGAAACTGAAAGAAATGTGTTACAGACAATCAAAAAAGGGCGATTAAGATGGTATGGACATCTCAAGATGATGACATCCGATAATATCATTAAGGTAATTTTGGGAGTGGAGAATAATAGGAAAAGAACATAGGGAAGACCTAAAAAAAGTTGGATGGATGGTGTGAGAAAAAATATGAGTGAACTAGGACTTACAGATGAGGATGTTCAGGACCGCTACAAATAAAAAAGGCGAATTTATTGAGTCTCATTGGATAGGTGTGTTTACCGCATGCCATCCATGACATCTATGAGCAAATAAGGTAAATAAAAATTAACTTGGTCTAGTAACTCCTTACAAAGGGGAGACTATGGCTCAACAACGGGCTACGCCATTATAGACAGATAGATAGATACATAGAATTCCTTGAGGGTAATGGAAAACCATTCTATTGTGGATATATTCCGAAAAAAAATACATATAATTTGTTCATGGTCATTTTCGGTGTTTACTGGATAGGATTAGCGAAGGTATTTTTTTTTCGAAAAATCGTTGATGGGAACAACCTTAAATAGATTCATTCCTTCGTAATTTGCTAAAATCAGGAATAAAAATATCGTTATCAAAGTCTAATACAAAACGATAGTACGACCAGTTATCGCGTATGGGGCAGAAACTAGGGCTGATACAACAAAAACTAAACAAATAATAATCACATGTGAACTGAAGATCTCAAGAACTATTCTGGGGAAAACATTATTTGATAAAATACACAACACAAAAATTAGGGACAAATGTCATATTCAAGACATAACCAAATTTATTATAGATAGACCAGAGATGGATAGACAGTGAATGCACATCCAATACGTCTTCCTCCGAGGAGTGATTTTGCAAATAAACAGGATGATAACCCTACAAATTATGATTAAGGAGAAGAAGAAGATGAAGAAGAAGAAGAAGAAAAAGAAAGTCTAATCATAAGTAATGCCACGAGTGATTTACAAATTATCGATAAATTCATGACTCACGAAGTGAGGAGTGAATTTATCTAGAGAATTTGGAAATCAAGAGTGGCATTTGTTAGGACTATTTAACGAATAAAATTAAGCTGTTTACTCACAAATCATTATTTAAACATAGTCACTTTAAAATATTTATTTATTTAATGTAAACGGCGATGTTTGAAAACAAATGAGAAACGTTATGTTTCGTTCTCCATCCACTGCAACAAGATCATATAATGTTATATATTGCCATCTGGCGTGATAAACTTGAAATATCATTGCAATATTGTAAGAATGCATCCTAGTGGAGAAAAAATTAAACTCATCAAACTGTATATTATAACCAACATTATAGGTTATTAATTTATTTTTTAGTAAACAACTCGGTAAAATCATTATTTAAAAACACAATTATAGAACACAGAATTATCAAAAAGAACTCGGTAATATCATTATTTAAAAACACAATTATTGAACACACAATTGTCAAATTTGTATTTCGTCTATATCTTCATTTAAAGCACAGCCAAATCTTGTTTCTGTCATTTTGAACATTCAAATATGGCGGCTTTACTGTTAACTCAGTCACTGCAAAATAATGGTCAGACCTGTTCAGAATATTAAAAAGGAGAAGCTTTCTTTAATATGGTAAATATAACACTGATAAATATTTCGTGAAACACGACTCTGATCGGTTGTAAAACAGAAATCATTGAAACGTGATTGGTCATTGACTCCCATTTGGGGCATGAGTTAAATAGTCACAGATATATGTCTCAGAGCCAAAAGATTACCGTAATTCTTATCAAAAAATGTGAGAACAGGAATTGTTTAATGAAATATGTCGAAGGATTTCAACAACTGTTGGGTACCGTAAACAGTAATTGAACTAGCTTGTAGCCTTATGTATTTTATAACTCTGTAACCATGTTTTGCTTTTATCAGAGATATCAGATTACCATTACCTCTATATTAAATTAAGATAAACTCGGTGCAGCAGTCATTAATCAACATGGACAGACAAATCAAGTTTTGGAACTGACCTGGATAACTGCCAGACAGTAAAACCGCCTCCAACACTTTCCATATTAACCTCCAGAGAGCTCTCCTAATTCATTTAAATAACTATATTATTTACAGTGGGTGTAGGAAGTGATCGTACAATTTGTAATTTAATATATTTATTTATTTTTATTTAATTGACTATTTAACTCATACCCCAAATGGGAGTCAATGACCAATCACGTTACAATGATTTTTTATTTACAACCAATCACAGTCGTGTTTCACCTCGCTCTTTATCAATTTATCTTTACCAGCTCCTACTTTTGTGATAAAGAAAGCTCCTCCTTTTTAATGTTCTGAACAGGTCAAAGCATTATTTTTCTCCAACAAATACATTGAATATAGCAAATAATGAAAAGATTCCTTGATTTTACTAAAGTTGTTTACTAAAAAAATAAATGAATAACCCGTAATGTTGATTATGATATATAGTTTGATGTGTTTCATTATTTCTCCACTTGGGTGCACTCTTACAATATTGCAATCTTATTTGGCAATAAATAATATGATCTAGGTCCAGTGAATGAACATAACCTCACATTTCTGATTTGTTTTCAAACATCACCGTTTACATTAAATATATACATATTTTAAAATAACTATAGTTAAACCATGATTTGTGAGTAAACAGCTTAATTTAATTCGTTAAATAGTCCTAACAAATGCCACTCTTGATTTCCAAATTCTCTAGATAAATTCATTCCTCACTTCGTGAGTCATAAATGTATCGATAATTTGGAAATCATTCGTGGCATTACTTATGACAAAGTAATTCCCTCGGACCACTCTTCCATAGCCTATTAACCATCTTATCTTAGGAAATTTCGTGCTGTGTAAACATATTCGATATTTCCTGGTACCGACTTGCATTTATTGAGTAAACCGAACAATAATTTTAGGGTCTTCGTCTGTTGTTTCTCTTCTCCTCTTTTCTGAGCCATCTAACTGTTTTGTGTATTCTGCACAACTGTATTGATAATTTTAGTTTCCTGCCATTTTTATTCTGCACAACTGTACTGAAGTTGGTGGTGTAACTTAATAATAATAATAATAATAATAATAATAATAATAATAATAATAATAATAATAATAATAACAATAGCTTTATTTTACCTGGCAGAGTTCTTGTCTGCCACTCAACCAGGTTTTAAAAAAATACAAAAAAATAGTCTTACATCTAAATTACAATATACATAAATGATTACATGCTATAAATACAATACAATTAATATTTATAATGTATTTTGATTTACTCTAAATTTAACGAATTAAATATATAATATGTACAAGATATATAAAAAAACGAGAAAAACATTATTAATGACATAGTATAAAATTAAATAAATAAAGAGAAATTAATTATTAGACAACAGGTAACTGCATAAGCGTGACTTAAAGGTGCCAAGTATGCGGCAACCCCTGATATCTTCCATCCATCCATAGTAATTCTGCCCGAAGGCAGGTCCTTCACTGCAATCATAGCATTTTCATGCTATGCTTGCAGCTATACTAGGGAATTGTGTAGGTGTGGTAGCTTCCCGTTGCTTTCCACACCGGTGAAGGATGATGATGATAATGATAATGGTAAGGATGATAATGATAAGGATGATGACCATATGATTTCGGGGACCGTTTGGGCCTTAAAGTTCTCCTGACATTTGTCTTACAGGTGAGGAAAAATCCCGATAAAAACCAAACCCAGAAAAACTGCCCCGACCGGGGATCGAACCCGGGCCCGCTGCGTGACAAGGCGGCACGCTACCTCGAGACCACAGCGGTGGACCCCTGATATCTTGAGGAAGGAGATTCCAGGAGCGGGCAGAGGCTACTGTGAAGGAAGTAGAATAAGAGGAAGTGCTATGAAGAGGAATTGTTAGCAGACTGTTATCTTGTGACCTAGTGTCAATATTGTCGTAAGACGATAACTTCTCAAATCTGGACGTCAGGTAAGTAGAAGTGTAGGAATTCAGAAGCTTGAAAAGTAGTGGAAGAGAGTGCAATTTACGTCTGTCAGTAAGACGGAGCCAAGAGAGGTTATTAAAGTGTTCGGATATATGGTCATAACGGCGGATATTGAAAATGAATCGAACGCAAGCATTATGAACACGCTGCAGTCTTTACGACAAGTCATAGTGAACTTTTTATAAACTGTTAGGGAGAGGTCACTGTTCATTCTCTTCTTATTTGTAGAATAATGTCTACATAAATATATTTGTTAATTTTCATGGCTCATGTAGAATGGCAATGTAACACATTCGTAGTGCCTATGCAGTCTTCTGCATTCAACTGTCTGTTTGTCGATCTTTGATCCAATTTTTTTTCCTAAATACTTCATTATCAAGGGGGCACGCCAAACCTTCTGACGGCACTATGGCCCTGAGGTCGACTCAGCCCCTCACTGAAATGAGTACCAGAACACTTGTTCTGGGGTAAAAGGGGTCGTCACGCAGGGCAGACAACCCGGCTTACATCAAGTGCCGATTTCTAGAAAAGTGGGAGCCTTAACCTCCTACTACACCAAGGGCCTCCTGAGGCCTGTAGTGGGAACACTTTACTTACTTACTCACTGGCACAATCGAACCCGTAGGTTCATGGCCGCGCGGACATACGCTCTCCATACATCCCTATCCTGAGCTAATTCTTTCCAATCATTCGCTGTATAATCTACTTCCCTAAAATCATAGTTAATGTCATTCTCCCACCTCATTCTTGGTCTACCAACTGGGCGTTACCCCTCTGGCTTCCCTACAAGAAGCTTCCATGCAAGTCTTTCATTTCCCATACGTGCAACATGTCCTGCCCATCGTAGTCTACGAGACTTAACTGTTCTTATTATATCTGGCTTCCTATAAAGCCCATGTAGTTCATTGTTATGTAGTCTTCTCCATTCACCTGTCTCTTCAGCTCTCTTTGGTCCAAAAATTTTCCTAAGTACTTTATTCTCAAATACTTGTAATCTCCTTTCCTCCCTTAAAGTAAGAGTCCATGTTTCGCACCCATATAATATAACTGGTAGAATAATTGTTTTATATATTTTCAGTTTAACGTTTTTTGAAAGGAGTTGGGACATCAAGAGTCTCTGCAATGCATAATAGCACGCATTTCCAGAATTGAGCCTATGTTTAATTTCTTTGTGCATCTCATTCCTATTTGTGATTATTGTTCCTATGTCCGTGCGGCCATGAACCTACGGGTTCGATAGTGCCAGTGAGTAAGTAAGTAAGTAAGTAAGTAAGGTATTTGAATTCAGCCACTTCCTCAAAATTTCCCTCATTTGTCATTAGCTGTCCATTTCCATTATGTAATGTATTTCTATGTGTGACCATATATTTAGTTTTATTGAACACTTTACCCTACTTTATTTATTTCATTCTCAAAACTTATAATATGTTCCATTCCTGTAGCAAGAATCAATAGACTCTAAATACTAAAGTACAATTATACGATTAATAGTAATAACTGGAAGGCGCACAAAACTTCCACGTGAGTCTAGTACCAACATAGGAACCCCAAACGAATGGTACGTACCCCTCTAAGTTATAATGAATAACATGTACATTTGGAGTGGGGATGGTGACTTTATGGGAGGAGTCATCGCCCTTATAAGGCAAGGACACGTGACAAAACGCTCTCGCATACACTCACACTCATACGTCCTACAATAGTAAAGTTCTTCAGCAACCGTCCGCGACCTTTAGTAAATTTTAAAATCTTAAGTATTTTAAAATCCAAGATAATTAGTAACTCAGAATTTTAAATTATATTAAATACACGTGGACTTAATTAAACTCATCAACTCCACTCCGAATTAGTGAGGTATAAAACATTGTAATTCTATATGCAAAATTATTCAATAAACTGGAGTAAAGTAAAGTAAAGTAGTCCCACTACAGGCCTCAGGAGGCCCTTGGGGTAGTAGGAGGTTAAGGCTCCCACTTTTTCTGAACAATCGGCACTTGATGTCAGCCGGGTTGTCAGCCCTGCGTGACGGCCGTCTTTACCCCCAGAACAAGCGTCTGGTTGATACGTTTAAATTTATTTATAATTACATAAATAATATGTCCACCGCTGTGGTCTCGAGGTAGCGTGCTGCCTTGTCACGCAGCGGGCCCGGGTTCGATCCCCGTCGGGGCAGTTTTTCTGGGTGAGGTTTTTATCGGGGTTTTTCCTCACCTGTAAGACAAATGTCAGGAAAACTTTAAGGCCCAAACGGTCCCCGAAATCATATGGCCATCATCATCATCATCATCCTTATCATTACCATTATCATCATCATCCTTCACAGGTGTGGAAAGCAACGGGAAGCTACCACACCTACACAATTCCCTAGTAAAGCTGCAAGCTATGATTGCAGTAAAGACCTGCCTTCGGGCAGAATTACTATGGATGGATAAATAATATAAACATCCCTGAATTATCATATTCTACCCTGAACGAACCGGCACATCCCTTAAAGTAAGAGACCGCGTTTCGCATCCATACAATATAACTGGGAGAATAACAGTATTATGTATTTTCAGTTTAAGATATTTTTGACAGAAGTTGGGATAACAAGAGTCCTTGTAGTGTATAAAAACATGTGTTTCCAGAGCTGAGCCTATGTTTAATTACTTTCTGCACCACATTCCTATTTGTATTTATTGTTCGTATGTATTTGAATTCAGCCACCTTTTTTACATAAATGTTAATAAATCCAGCAAGGCACCAACAATTTATTGCATGTTGAAGATCCTGGGACACGTCTTTAATTCAGATGTTTGCACACGTCCCGGATGTCTGGAGATCACCAATTGTTTCAACTCTGAAGAAAACTGGTTAACAAAACACAACTAACACGATTGTCTTTCTAAGGAATGCGCATAACAGGTGAAAGAAGACAGAAAAAAAAAAGAATAACAGGCAAGTGTTAAAAAATGGTAGAGACTCTCGAATATTTCTCAGAAGTCAATTTTTCTTTTACTGGTTGTTGAGAAATTCAGTGTTGAAACAAAGAAGATGTGACAGGAGCGATGGTGGACAACGACGTCCAAGCAACCGGTTACTAAAACTCCTCCCACCAATGTATTTCAACCATCCAGAAACCATTTACTCCACATTTTATTTATATGTTTTAAGAATAAAGAAATTTCTGATGGAAAGCTTTAAGGTTTTTAGTTGCATTTCTAGATTCTAAAGAGAAAGAGAAAAACAACAGAGAAAGAAAGATATAAAGATAGACAGAGAGAAACTGGGCGTGTTGTGCGTTCATTTGCATACACCATACATACATCGTTCAGCTTTCAGCTTCAGGCATTACCACAAGCACGTTAATTTATAGAAGCATCCATTCTGAAGCAAAAGAGTCTTTCAACGGAAAAAATATATAGTCATTTTAGGTGTATAGATGCAAAAAGGAATGGGTTATTTAGTCTTGCGTTACGCTAGGAATTGTAGATTTAAGAATTTGAGCATATCTTAATGTGATGTCTACTGAAGTGGTTTGGGCACTTAAGCTGTAAGTCAGAGGAAAGAAAAACCAAAACAAGTGATGGAAATTCGAACCCAGGAAAGAATAGAAAGAGAAAAATCTAGAATTGGAAAAAGCATGTTAAGGGAAGAGGATGATGCATAAAATTTACTATTTAACTCATGCCCCAAATGGGACTCAATGACCAATTACATTTAAATTATTTTTTAATTAAACCCAATCACAGTCGTGTTTCACCACGAATTTATCAAAGAAGTTTATCATACTAAATAAAGCTCCTTTTTAACATTCTGAATAGGTCATAGCATTATTTTGCAGTGACTGAGTCTCCAAGAAATACGGGGCTACCAGATTGTATATATAGTGCACGAATGTCAGCTAATAATGATTGAGGGAGATAATATAAAAACATTTGTAGCAATTAATTAGAACATAAAAAAAAGGAAACCACTGTTTGCACTTTCTTAAACGAATTATTTCCCAGGAAATAATAACGTTGCAGAAAAGTATAATTGACATATTTACAACATAGGACAACACAAATTAATGAATACCTATAATGTTGGTTATAAATGTATCCACTATGGTGAATTCTTACAATATTGCGATCCTTTGGCAATAAATAATATGATCTGGTTGCAGTGATGAACAAGGGAAGCAACAAACGTTTCTCATTTGTTTTCAAACATCGCCGTTTACATTATATATATATATATATATTATATTTTTAATAACTATATAATTAAATAATGATTTGTGAGTAAACAGCTTAATTTTATTCGTTAAATAGTCCTAACAAATGTCACTTCGTGAGTCGTGAATTTATCGATAATTTGGAAATCGCTCGGTGCATTACTTATGAACAACCAGTACCACTTTACAAGCTGATGATGGAGCATAGACCCCGAAAGTACTCCTCATCCTACATCCAAAGTTGAGGAAGACTGAGATCACAGGTATCTATTTTTATATTTTAAACTCCAAATATTGTTTTAAAATAATGTTATTTGTTTTTCCTTTGCATGGGTTTATATTCATACCAATCGAATTTGCATTTTTAGTATCTTTGAAGGTCTCATAACTGTGTCCCCCCCTGCGTAGTACGTTAAGGTAATAATATAGCGGATCAGTTAAAATTTACGATTATTACTGATACAGTGCAGTCATTCTATCAAAGGGTGAATCGTATAATTTATTACAGGGGATTTCTAAATTCAAGAGGGTAACTGTCGTCCCATCCCCTCTCTGCTCATCACCCTCCCGAGAGATACGTCATATTCGGATCAACGTGTCACGTGACAGAAATCATAACATTCAAGTAAACTGGACCCTGGGAAACTTGGTAAATTTACACCTAATAAAACTTGTAATTTAAAGAATAAAACAAGAAGAGATACTAGATTGAAGTTTTATAAAACATTGGCAGTTCCTGCATTACTTTATGGGAGCAAAACTTGGGTAATGACCAAAAAACTGCAAAGTAGAATACAAAGCGCAGAAATGAACTTCCTTGCAAGAACAAAAGGCTACACAAGATTGGATCGGATAAGGAATGAAGATATAAGAACAGAGTTAAATATATATCCACTGAATGAGAAAATCAGAGAATATAGAGAGAAATGGTTTACACACGTGGAAAGAACGAGTGTATCAAGATTACCAAGAGCAGCATTCAACTACAAGCCAAGAGGTTCAAGGAATGTAGGAAGGCCAGTGAAAAAATGGACAGGACAACTGTGAGGCGGAACAGGCAATTTGCCTAGCCCGTGAAGTGAAGAAGAAGAAGAAACTTGTAATTGGACATTGAAGATTAAATTCTAGATTTAAGAACTTTTAAACAATCATCGAGGAAGTGGGGGCTGTTGATCTTAATCGACGTGGATTTACTCAGAATTTGTCGGCAGTATTAATAGAAATGCGCTCTCAGGAAATTTAAGAACAGTTATTGAATGCTGACGGTGAATGACTCTCCGAAATGTCTTCACGATTTAAAATTGTAGTTGAGAACGATTAGGTCACTCGGGAACGATTACATAGGCCTATATCAAGGCCTGTAGAATTTGAAAAGAATGAATGACAAAAATATTAGAATTAAAAGATATTTTGGTCGACCACGGAAAAGACCAAGAGAACTATGTGAGGCACAATGGAACAAAACCAAGAAGAACAGAACTGATATCCAGTTCATGATCATGATAAATGACTCTAACTCACTAAATACCGAACCAGTAGGTTCATGGCCGCGCGGACCAAAGTTCTCCATACGTCCCTATCCTGGGCTAATATTTTCCAATCATCCACCGTATGATCTATTTCCTTTAAAAATGGTTAATGTTATTCTGCTGCCTCATTCTTAGTTTACCAACTGGGCGTTTCCCCTTGGTTTTCCTACAAGAAATTTCCATGCCCCTCTTCCATTCCCATCGCAGTCTACGAGACTTAGGCCTAACTGTTCTTATTATATCTGGTTTCCTATACATCTCATTCTCCATTCGCCTGTATATTCGTTTCTCTTTGCTCCAAAAATGTTCTTAAGAACTTTATTCTCATTTTTCTCGTAATATTATCTCCAACTTTAAAATAAGATCAATATAAAGTGATTGAGAGAATAAAATTTTTATATATTTTCAGTTTATCGTTTTTTTTTTAAGAGAGAGAAGTTGGGACGACAAGAGTCCCTGTAATGCATAATAGTAGAATTTTACCTGTGTTTAATTTCTTTCTACATCTCAGTCTTGTTTGTAATTATTAAGGGCAAAAATTTTAATGCACTAAAAGTTTATATTGCAATACAGATGTGTGTATTATTAACATGTTTGTGTGTGAAACTAAGACAAAAGGCAGAAGTCTAACTTCTCATTATATTATTCAACTGTTTGTGTGTGAAACCAGAACAAAAGACAGAAATCTAACTTCTCATTATATTATTCAACTGTTTGTGTGTGAAACTAAGACAAAAGGCAGAAGTCTAACTTCTCATTATATTATTCAACTGTTTGTGTGTGAAACCAAGACAAAAGACAGCCAGAAGTCTACCTTCTCATTATATTATTCAACTGTTTGTGTGTGACATCAAGACAAAATACAGTCAGAAGTCTAACTTCTCATTATATTATTCAACTGTTTGTGTGTGAAACCAAAACAAAAGACAGTCAGAAGTCTAACTTCTCATTATATTATTCAACTGTTTGTGTGTGACATCAAGACAAAATACAGTCAGAAGTCTAACTTCTCATTATATTATTCAACTGTTTGTGTGTGAAACCAAAACAAAAGACAGTCAGAAGTCTAACTTCTCATTATATTATTCAACTGTTTGTGTGTGATATCAAGACAAAATACAGTCAGAAGTCTAACTTCTCATTATATTATTCAACTGTTTGTGTGTGAAACCAAAACAAAAGACAGTCAGAAGTCTAACTTCTCATTATATTATTCAACTGTTTGTGTGTGACATCAAGACAAAATACAGTCAGAAGTCTAACTTCTCATTATATTATTCAACTGTTTGTGTGTGAAACCAAGACAAAAGACAGTCAGAAGTCTAACTTCTCATTATATTATTCAACTGTTTGTGTGTGAAACCAAAACAAAAGACAGTCAGAAGTCTAACTTCTCATTATATTATTCAACTGTTTGTGTGTGAAACCAAGACAAAAGACAGTCAGAAGTCTAACTTCTCATTATATTATTCAACTGTTTGTGTGTGAAACCAAAACAAAAGACAGTCAGAAGTCTAACTTCTCATTATATTATTCAACTGTTTGTGTGTGAAACCAAGACAAAAGACAGCCAGAAGTCTACCTTCTCATTATATTATTCAACTGTTTGTGTGTGAAACCAAAACAAAAGACAGTCAGAAGTCTAACTTCTCATTATATTATTCAACTGTTTGCATGAAACCAAAACAAAAGACAGTCAAAAAGATTAACTTCCCATTATATTATTCAACTGTTTGCATGTGAAACCAAGCCAAAAGACAGTCAGAAGTCTTACTTTTAATTATACTATATTACAATTTTAACTTTTACTGCATCAAAATCTTTGATATAGTAATTATTGTTTCCATGTTCCTAGGTATAGGAATTAGGCCACTTATTCTGAATTTTCCTCATTTTTCATGAATTGTCCATTTTAATTTTATAAGGTATTTCTATGTGTGATCATATATTTAGTTTATTGGTATTTATTTCTAGTCCCAATTTCTCAGTGTAACTCAATAGAGTGTGTGTGTATGCGTGTGTGTTGGCCTTTAGTATATTCTCGCTATCACCTACTAATACTACATCATCAGCATAAACTAACAGCTTATTAATAGCATTAAGTATTTAAGTGATATTAAGTGTATATTTTTATAGAGCTTTGGTAGTAGTAAAGATATTGTCTACTTTTACCAGATTGTAGAAGGATCGCGAGCGTGTAACATAAGGCAATGTAATCCGTTATAGGATCTGTTGGATTGATTGCAAACTGGAATTTCCAGATGCAATCTCATGAGATATGTTTTTAATAGCATTGGAAACTCGATCCTCATTGGTCATCAAATGCTCAGCCTCTGCAAGACGGGCGTGGTTAACCAGTGTATCTTCATCTTATATCACTTGGTGAAGAATCTTCATTTAATATCCATCAGTCACCATCACCTCTCAAGTGCAGTTAGATTCACCTAATCATTATTAGAAAGTATCATTAATCTCCAAAGTAGACTACTGGACCTATTATAACACCTCTGTTTTAATATTGAAGAATAATGACCTTGTGATCAGGGCTCCTGAATAGAGGTCATGAGGTCTGGATTCGATTCCGACCACAGAAATGTTTTCTTCAAGAGAATTATTCCTGTGGTCGTCCATGGTGTAGATTTTAAGTTACATTTAAGTTTATGGGCCCTCCTGGTGCTTAAGTTTATGGGCCCTCCTGGTGCTTAATTGTATTTATCGTCCATCATATCATCGGAGTAATTCAACTCCAATTTCCAATGCCTGGAGAGAACGCCAGAAATGTCATAAGACAACTTGGAGGCATTGGTCAATAAATTACATAATCAAGCATAAAACAATTATAGGTATCAATTATTTATTACACTGAGCAACAAAAACCTTTTTTTTTTGTCTCAGAAAGAAAAATATGTGATTCTGATAGAATTTTTCTCCAGAATTCAAATATGATATCGGTTTTTCTCCATCACGCAAGGTTTCCGAGAGACGCAAACTACATTCGTAACTACACAATATTCGAACATTCGGACTCTCCTAGAAAGTAAGAAATGACGATTTTCTGCTATATTTCGCCTGTGGAGCATCCCTCTTGATGATCCAACAATAATCGGCCAGCATATTAGGATTCCATTTGTCTTGATATCTCTTTTCTATAGCTGAAATCTCGATGAAAGAGTTCCCCGTGCTCATCGCTCACTGCGCCAGGATTTTCCGGGAAGAAATCTACGTTTATTAAAGAAATAATTATTTAAATCCATTAATTTAAATTGAAATAAAAAAAAACTGTGGGATATGGAGAAACGCCGATTACATATTTGAAATCATGATAAAAATACTGCATTAAGTACAACTATTGGTACTTATGATGAGACAAAAATAATGTAGTTATTATAAATAGCTAATTGTTTAATAATATTCAATTCATTATTATATTCCAAGGGTGAAAGAGGGATATTTAAAAGTCTATGAATGTAACTATTAAAGGCTGCCATCTTATGAGTATATGGGTGAAGAGAAGAACTATGGATAGTGGTATCAGTATGAGATGGTTTGTGAATGATACCAAACTCAAACTTATAATAATAATAATAATAATAATAATAATAATAATAATAATAATAATAAGTAAGTTGTATTGTAAGCCTGTGTTTTCCCTTTACAGAGATTTAGGCGCTCTCCCCCTACAGGAAAGAATTTGAACCATACTAATTTAGTTACACTGTTTTCGTATAGGCCTATATATCATATTGAGTGGTACGTGGTCAGCGTTCCGCCTCATACTGACATCTAGGAAACCAAGGTAGTACTAGGACGGGAAAATTCGGTAAATTTTGCTTAGAGGCCTTTTCATTCAGGCTTAAGGACTTTTTACGAGCCTGAAAATCTTCAGACTCGGGACCCACGGCTTAAAGTCCCTCCCGGAGGACTTACTCCTTGGATTTTTCCGTCCTAAAAAATCCATCGACCCCGGCCGGGTTTGAACCCGCGACCCTCGGGACCAGAGGCAAGGAGCATAACCACTAGTCCACCGCGGCCAACTGATAATAATAATAATAATAATAATAATAATAATAATAATAATAATAATAATAGGCATAATAATAATAACCCGAACCCATACGTTGTTCTAATATAATCTAATATTGCAATATTTTTTTTTCCTGAAACCAGAACTACAGATGGTGTATGCAAGCCTTCTTAAGAGCTAATATGGAGCTTTGTTAGTTTTTAAACATAAAAATGGAGTTATTTTTTGGGAACGATAATGGCAACACTGTGCTATCACACTAAATTCCTTTTATACACAAGAATGAGATTAAAAATTTAATTCCTTAAGTTAAAGTTAGATAATTTCCTTCTCAAAAAGTACATGCTCTTTCTTTTTAATAGTAAATAACAAATATTACACAATCATAAAAATAAACAACACAAAAATAGTCTCATCTTGCCTGTAGAACTTAAGCTTGCATTTAAGAAGAAAGAGGATTGCATCATATTAAGAAGCCACTCTATCCATTAAGTGGAAAAACGAAATGACAGTCGTAGGTTCTTGAGAGAGTGTAGCAGGAGCCAGACACATGACACAAAATATATGCTCAAATGAAAGACAATGGTCCATAAATCAGATAGAAAAAGGAAGAATAAGCAGACCATGGTAGGGATAATGCAACAAGATAATGTAATATAACCCTATGGACGCTGGTTCCGTCCCGCAGGAGCTGCAATTACCAAAAGGGGAGGTGCTGGAAAATACAGCTCTTTCTCCGTATAACCAACCCACCGTACAACATATTATACCATTATGCTTGGAGCCAATTAGCCAAATTGCCCTGAAGCACTAGTACACCTCTCCCTTCTTCTTTACGGGATCTTGTCTGGTATTTACGACAACTTTATGTCTGTCCCATGGGACCTTCTCCTTCCCCCGCTGCGGTTTACATGCACAGCAATGCTTCATCACCAACTCCTCAAGGAAAGAAACTCTGCTTCATTTTATTACAACTCATTGTTTCATTTCATTTCAAATCTTTCATTCAGTTCAACAAATAACTCCCTTTCTTTTATTTCGCTTTATAATTTTACAAAAATCCAGAAAATTAAACATTCTACCGTACTACTGACAAAAACGGACTCAGCTTTGGTCAACATATGAATAAACCATAAACTTAATATATTTTTTCAAGGAAACAAGCAAAGGCAATCATCTTCTTCTTTCTTATTAAACATAATTTATAGGATTTTTATCCTGTTTATTTCCAAAATCACTCTTTGGAGGAAGACGTATTGGATGTGCATTCACTGTCTATGCATCTCTTGGCTGGTCTTCCTCTTGTTCTTCTCCCGTCCAATGGTCTATCTTCTTTAGCTCTTTTTGCAAGTCGGTTTTGTTCCATTCTTTCTATATGACTCTTCCAATATTTTCGTCCATCTATAAAAATTTGGTTATATATTGAATATGACATTTGGCCTTAATCTCTGTGTAGTGTATTTTATCAAATAGGCCTAATGTTTTCCCCTGAATATTTCTTAAGATTTTCATTTCACATGTGCTTATTATTTGCTTAGTTTTTGTTGTATCAGCCCTAGTTTCTGCTCCATATACGATAACTGGTCGAACTATCGTTTTGTAAATGCGGGTTTTGTTTTCTATTGAGGTATGTTTGTTGCGCCAAATTAAATCTTTCATATACCCTGATATTTGAGCTGCCTTATCAGCTTGTTTCTTTACTTATTGTATTAAATTTTTAGTGTTTGTTATTAATACACCTAAATAATTAAATTCTGACACTTGTTCCACAATTTTTCTATCCACTTCTAATTTGCATCTTACTGGTTCTTTCGATATTGATAAGCATTGTCTTATTCGTGTTAATTTCCATATTGTATTTTCTGGCATTTATATTAAATTGATGTAAAGATCTTTGTAAATCATCTTCAGATTCTGAAAGGAGAACGACGTCATCTGCGTAACATATTATGAAAACGGGCTAGCAACCCACTTCAAGGTGTATCTTATACATTGCTCGCAGTCCCAAGGATCAAACAAAGACAATCAATAACTTATAATTTATACGCCCGACATATACAATAAGTTAGTATTATCAGTACTTACTTAACTATTCATTCATAGTGTTCTGCCCAAGAGCAGGTCTTTCACTGCAAACTCAACATTCTCCACTCTTTCCTTAACTCAGCTTTCCTTTTTGTATCAGCATACAAACCATTTATTTTAATATTGTCTATCATCTGGTGTATTTTTCTGCCTCTAACTTTCTTTCCATTGACCGTTCCTTCTACTTAACTATATGGCTAAATAAAAATAAATAATTTGACGTTACAAAAATGTAACTTTTACAGTTTTATAGGGCCTATAGCATTGTGTGGTGCAGAGACTTGGAAATTAGGACGGAGTGAGGAAAAGCGACTGGAAGTTTTTGAGATGTGGATATGGAGAAGAAAGGAAAGTATAAAATGGACAAAGTAAGAAATAAAGATGTGCCAGCCAGAGAGGGTGAAAGAAGAACAATGTTGGAACTCATACTGGATTGGCCACCGGGCAAGAAGAAACTGCCTGCTGAAGGGTACCCTAGAAGGAATGGTCAACGGAAAGAAAGTTAGAGGCAGAAAAAGACATCAGATGATAGACAATATTAAAATAAATGGTTTGTATGCAGATGCAAAAAGAAAAGCTGAGTTAAGGAAAGAGTGGAGAATGCTGAGTTTGCAGTGAAAGACCTGCTCTCGAGCAGAACACTATGAATGAATGAATATATATATATATATATATATATATATGTGTGTGTGTGTGTGTGTGTGTGTGTGTGTGTGTGTGTGTGTCCACCGCTGTAGTCTCGAGGTAGCGTGCTGCCTTGTCACGCAGCGGGCCCGGGTTCGATCCCCGGTCGGGGCAGTTTTTCTGGGTGAGGTTTTTATCGGGGTTTTTCCTCACCTGTAAGACAAATGTCAAAAAACTTTAAGGCCCAGACGGTCCCCGAAATCATATGGCCATCATCATCAACATCATTATCATCATCATCATCCTTCATCGGTGGAAAGCAACGGGAAGCTACTACACCTACACAATTCCCTAGTAAAGCTGCAAGCATAGCATGAAAATGCTATGATTGCAGTGAAGGACCTGCCTTCGGGCAGAATTACTATGGATGGATGGATATATATATATATATATATATATATATATATATAATAGCTTTATTTTACCTGGCAGAGTAAGACTTTAAGGCCTCGTCTACCACTCAAGCAGGTTTAAAAAAATATAAAAAAAATATTATTACATCTAAATTACAATAAACATAAATATGGTATGTCTAAAATATAATTATTATTTACAAAATACTTTGATTTAATCTAGATAAAACGAATGAAATATAAAATGCACAGGATAGAGAGAGAAAAAGTAATGTCACAGAACTATTAATGTCCTAGACACAAAGTTTGTATTTATTTTCTGTCGAAATCACTTCTGCAATGGATGGTTCAATTAAACAGGTGGTATTATTTAGGAGACAGGCGATTTCGAATATTTCATTCCAGAACAAAGGACAATCAAAGATAATATGTTCAACACTTTGGCTGTAAATACCACAATTACAGGAAAACCTGTCTTAGCCGGAACCTTTATAAGAAGGAAACCTGTAGAGATGAAAAAAATATCTCCAGAACGGTACGATTTTATATGAAAAATCGTCCTATATAAGCCAGAAACCTTCATAACGCAAAACGAAATGGTTTTTAAAGTACCAATAGTTAATTTTTACCTCAGTAAGATGGAAAATTATTCCTAAGCACGTTCTAATTACAGTATTAATGACCACACGTGAAAATTCGGCATAAGACTCTTTCTGCATTATATCGTTTTACCTTCTTGTGTTGCTATTATATTGCGGGGATTCCCTTACTTATGTGTGACAGCGGAGAATCCCTCGCCATTCCTTGCCTGCTTACGTTACCTGCGAGGGAGTTGGAAAACTCTGCAGTCTTCCTGTAGTTGAGTTCCTTCTCGCTTTTGTGTAATAAAGTTGTTTTGTATTGCCGTGCAAACTGAGCTGTGTTACATACACTATTTTGTCTGTATTTCAGTCAATACGTTATGTCAAGATGTACAAGACTTGATAGAATAAGAAATGAGGATATAAGAGAAGAATTGAAAGTACAGCCTTCATTGGATAAGGTCACTAATTACAGACAGAAATAGATTGATCATATGGATGGAATGAGTAAGGAGAGATATCCATTGTTAGAAAGAAATTATCAAGCAAGAGGAAGACGTGATGTTGGAAGACCTAGAAGACGTTGGGCTGATGCATTATGAAGTCGGAACGGGCAATTGCCTAATCCCTGGAGTGATGATGATAATGATGACGTTATGTCTTTAAAGCGTGCATGTAAAACTCTTACACTGCGTGAGAAAATTCAAGCTTGTAATTTGGGAACCCTTTATAAGAAGGAAAATTGTCAAAACGGAAATATTTAAGGAACTGTAATGTTCCTTTATATATAGGTTTTACTGTATTACTTGGATTCTCTCTGATTTTAATCTCTTTAGGTATTGGCCAAATTTTCCATGAACAGTGAGGAACTGTATTGGTATGAAATTTGGAGTAATACCTACAAGGGAGAGATTAATCTAAGGCAAAGAAAAAGAGAGAGACTACTTATGAATTTAAATAACAAGTTAAATGTTTAATTGTTCATAAATAAGATTTAAGTAAAAATCATAAATTTATAATCAACACATTTTTCTTTCTTTTTTGTCTCAAATGCTAGGAAATTGGAAGACTTTATCCTTCAGGAAATTGGCAAAATTGCTTGTCTAAATTTGTATCTACGAAGCGTAACAACAATAGAAAGGCCTACTCTGCTGCAAAGCTGCCATTTTGATTGCATTGGTTTTACAAATCAAAACAGAGGGATGTCTTTAAACTGTTGTCTTAAAAGACAAGAAAAAGCGAAAACGCCCAGTGGACGAGCTCCGGATATCACCTGTCAACATTGCATCAGCATGAGGTATCTCCACAAGATATAAACATCATATTTCCACCCTAACACAAACATCCTCAGTGGCGGCATGTATAAAAACTTTACTAAAATCACATTTTCCAATCATCTTAATTTCAATGATAATAATAATAATAATAATAATAATAACAATAATAATAGTAATAATAATGTGTATAGGCGCTTGTAAGCCCTTGTTCTCTCAACGAGACTTAGGAGCTCTCCTTCCTCTATAGGGGAGATATTGAAACCCACTAATTCAATTGCACTTGTTTTCGGATAGATGTCATTGAGTGCTTCGGGATCAGCGTTCCACCTCATAGTGACATCTAAGAAACCAAGCTAGTACTAGGATAGGGAAAAATCTGTAAATTTTGCTCAGATGCCTTTTTATTCAGGATATTTTACGAGCTTAAAAATCTTTAGACTCGGGACCCACGGCTTGAAGTCCCTACCGAAGGACTTGCTACTTGGATTTTTCCATCCTAAAAAATCCATCGACCCCGACCGGGTTTGAACCCGGACCCTCAGGACCAGAGGCAAGGAGTATTTCTACTAGTCCAGCGCGGTCAATAATAATAATAATAATAATAATAATAATAATAATAATAATAATAATAATAATTTTAATTCGGAACTTATCCACAACACAATGGTTTTCCGTACCATCAAAGGAATTCGTCTTATCCATTTGAATCGGTCCTGAACATCCTCATCTGTCCTAGTGCACTTATACTGTCCATCCATCCAACCTTCTTTTTTTTTTTCCCCCAACTATTCTCCACTACAAGATCTTCTTAGGGATGATGATGATGATGATGATAATAATAATAATAATAATAATAATAATAATAGGAGTAGTATTAATAATAATAATAATAATAATAATAATAATAATAATAAGGTGCATTCTATAACCTCTCCTACCTAATTCTCAACCTCACCTGCACGTGGTACACCCTGCTTTTAACTAACGAGGTAATGGGGACCGAGTCACGGCGGTATAACCGTTCCATCGAATATGGAGGAAATTCCATATTTTGAACGCCTGACTAGAGGCTATAAGGTAGCAGCCCTACCACTAGTCTTGCTCTGCGGATGGTTGGTAACCAACCCAGGGGACTTCCTACTACTCGAAGAAACTTAAGCAAAGACTGGAATGATCACACTTTTACCGTACAGGCCACATGGCCTAAAACGAATTTGTTCTTGATGATGATAATAATAATAATAATAATAATAATAATAATAATAATAATAATAATAATAATAATAATAATAATAATAATAATAATAATAATGGGAAGACCAAGGAAAATATATAGGTATAGGACGCCAGAATTACCAACAAATGAAAAGAGTAGCCGAAAAAAAGAGAAGAATGACCTCGCTTAGAAGACTTCAGCCATCAGAATATGATTTTGTTAATGGAAAGCCTATATAGGTCTAGATGTATTTTTTGTTGTTTTCGTAATATCGTCCGTTTATATTCTTCCAACCCCTCAGGGGTCCTCATCTAGGGGATATGTGGATGGCGACCACAAGGTGTCCAAGCTGTGCAAAACATTTCTTCCACTTACTTGTGTTTTGCACTCTTTTAACTTTACTATCTAACCTCTCTTGGTTAACTTGTTTTTTCGACCCCAAAGCTATTAGGGCATCCGAGGGCTAGGGAGTCCTTCCTTTTTTCCATTTCGTCTTTCCTTTAGTTTCTTTTCTTCTCCAGAAAAGCCTGACCAGAGGCTATAAGATGGCAGCCCCATCACTGGTCTTGCCTTCATTTGGCCAGCAACCAATCGAAGGGACTATTATTATGCTTTCAAGTCTTATACGAGAATTTCCCATAAGGGAAAGTTTTCTATAGGATCGTATCAGGCCTTGGCCTAATACTTGGAAGGAAGAAAAAGAAGAAGATATTCTTCCAAGGGAAAATGGTTAATACCCAGGTCACCTGTAAAATCGATGTAAAACAATAAACTAAATAATATTTTAATAAGGGGGAAAAAAAGCGAATACGAAGTTACCAGCCGCCGCTGATATGTATGATTGGCATACAACGCTCTCAACAGCATATTAATTATCACTTACACTGACCCAACTATGGAAGGTGTCAAGTAAGGTTCCTTTCAAACCTTCCCGACCAACACCAAACAAAACTCAAGTTACAGTCCTCGATTAGTTACTGCCTACACTTAATGTTGTGTGATTCCGGGTTCTGTGGCCGTGGTCCATAGTTGGTGTTGATACCAGACGTTTCGCCCTCAACTGCGGAGGGCATCTTCAGTGGCGAGTGCTTCTAGGCGTGTTTCCTGGTCGGAAGATCTACTTAGAGTGAGCTCTGCTGACGTTGTGGACGTTGTATTGATACTAGTGGTGGGAGCAGGGTGAGTGAGCGTGGCTCTTGCTGATTGGCTAATGGTCGTCTCCTTGTTGTCCCTAGTGTTGATGCATTTATTTTCTAGTGTATGGTACCAGGCCTTAGGCAATTTGATACCTTCCTCTTTTCTGTTGATATTTTCTTTATGCTTGTATATTTCTATAGCCTCTCGGTATAATCTAGGGAAATAGTAGGAAGTTGTGGCTAAAACTTGTGTATCATCGAATAGAATCTGGTGTCCATTCATAATGGCATGTTCTGCTACAGCCGATTTATCCATTTCTCCTTGTCTGCAGTTTCTTTTATGTTCAGATAAACGGGTGGCTATACTTCTTTTCGTGGTCCCTATGTATGGTTTACCACACGAACAAGGAAGTCGATATACGCCGCAAGTGGAGAGAGGTGGCCGAGGATCCTTAGCTGAGCGAAGGCAGTCTTCTATTTTTCTTGTAGGTCTGTAAACTGTTTTTATGTTGTATTTTCGTAGGAGTTTTCCGATACGATCTGTGACTCTTTGTACATATGGTAAGTAGGCTATGCTGGTTGAGGGCGTGTTATCCATTCTGACGTGCTGTCTTCGTGGATGTATGGTTTGTCTTATTTCCTTGGATGTGTAGCCATTTTTCTGGAAACAATTGAACAGATGGTGTTGTTCTTGTTTAAGGTGTTGAAAAATGGCTACACATCCAAGGAAATAAGACAAACCATACATCCACGAAGACAGCACGTCAGAATGGATAACACGCCCTCAACCAGCATAGCCTACTTACCATATGTACAAAGAGTCACAGATCGTATCGGAAAACTCCTACGAAAATACAACATAAAAACAGTTTACAGACCTACAAGAAAAATAGAAGACTGCCTTCGCTCAGCTAAGGATCCTCGGCCACCTCTCTCCACTTGCGGCGTATATCGACTTCCTTGTTCGTGTGGTAAACCATACATAGGGACCACGAAAAGAAGTATAGCCACCCGTTTATCTGAACATAAAAGAAACTGCAGACAAGGAGAAATGGATAAATCGGCTGTAGCAGAACATGCCATTATGAATGGACACCAGATTCTATTCGATGATACACAAGTTTTAGCCACAACTTCCTACTATTTCCCTAGATTATACCGAGAGGCTATAGAAATATACAAGCATAAAGAAAATATCAACAGAAAAGAGGAAGGTATCAAATTGCCTAAGGCCTGGTACCATACACTAGAAAATAAATGCATCAACACTAGGGACAACAAGGAGACGACCATTAGCCAATCAGCAAGAGCCACGCTCACTCACCCTGCTCCCACCACTAGTATCAATACAACGTCCACAACGTCAGCAGAGCTCACTCTAAGTAGATCTTCCGACCAGGAAACACGCCTAGAAGCACTCGCCACTGAAGATGCCCTCCGCAGTTGAGGGCGAAACGTCTGGTATCAACACCAACTATGGACCACGGCCACAGAACCCGGAATCACACAACATTATGATTACCGGCCGTGAAAGCCTGCATTCAACTACTGCCTACACTTGTTATCAAATAGGAGCCGTTTCAAATTACACAGTTATCCTTGTATATAGCTAATAAAGGCTGAATCTGATGTTATTGTTTTATTCACGCCTGTAAAGGCTACACGCTGACTTCATGTGTATTTTTCCGATTCCGATTGAGAGTCTTTCCACTTTTCAGCGGTTGCCCTTTTACCAGCCGGCTGCTGGCCCTTCACATCCACATGTGTCAATCACAGAGGTAGATGATCAACAGCCAGTGTAGGGGTGACATGTGGTTAGCATGTCGAGTCCCCCAGCCGTTATAGTTGGTTCCTCAACCTGGAGCCGCTACTTATTGTAGCTACCCAATTGCTTCACGATATACCATGAGAAAATTTCTTCCCCCATGGAGACTCGAACCAGCGCAAGTCCCGTAGCTCTGCGCCAAGACTTCCTACCTTAACCGCTCGGCTACGGCGCGGGACGTGTATTTGTCTATTTCTTTAAAATTATTGTATATCTGGACTAATTTATAGCGATTAGACCTATTAATTTTTTTTTGCATGATAGTGCGTTTTGTCGTACATACAGCAATGGCGACCATGATTGAAAGTTCAACTTCCTACATTTCGGGATTGCCAACCTAAACAACTATACTGTAATATTACATTTACACCCACGTGCGGGAAGTAAAACCACTGCCCTCTATGTATACTACGTACAATGTAGGCCTATATACAAAATATATCCAAAAGGTAGTGTTAATATACATTATACGAAACAAATCACTGCATTTTAAATTAACTGGACTTTATGATGATCTTGTATAAGATTTCCGGGCTGTTGGCCGTGGTCTTGAGGCTTGTAGTTCCCCGACGTTTCGCCAGAGACCTCCTTGAGGATGCCGGACGCAGTCTCTGGCGAAACATTGGGGAACTACAAGCCTCAACACCACGGCCAATAGCCCGGAAATCTTCTACAAGATCATCATAGTAACTCCGGCCGTGAAAGCCTAAGTCAGAACTGGACTTTATTTGAAACAATATAAAACAATAAATACGATAGAGCATTGACATAGAGAGTCAAAGGTCCTGGGTTCAAACCCCAGTCTAGGCGTAAATTTTTCTTTTCAAATATAATTTGTCCATCATTAAGATGTTTAAAAACAAATAATATGAATAATAAATACGAACTTGCGGCCATATTATCAATAATTTGTCTCAAGGCCTCCTGTTCTTTCAGTAATAAACATTGCCCACACTGTTAACGTTAGTCAATTGTTTATAATGAACGCAAATATTTCCAACAGAGATGTTATTATTTTACTAGTAGGCCTATTTATTATTTTGAAAACACCATCCCGCAAAAAATAGCGTACAACGCACGTTTGTGAAGTGTTTTATAGAATCTACAAGATTAAAAACCGAGCTATAGCTCGGTTTTTTTTAAATTTTTCTCGATTCTGTAAATATCACTTCCCAATCTCGCATCGTAATGAAGGTCTACTATTAAATAGTATCTTACCGTTCATTGGTCATAATTTCTAAACATCTATATACCTTGGATCCGACATGCTGTCCACATGTCACCCCTACACTGGCTAGATAATCGTCTACCTCTGTGATTAACACATGTGGATGTGAGGGCAGCAGCCGGCTGATCAATCAAGGGCCTTCTAGGCCTGTAGCGCTTGGAGTTTTTTTAATATACCTTGGAATGTATTGTACACTTTTAATTGTCGTTGTTTGAGTAAGAGAGAAGACTTTAATGGACTAAACTCTAACAATATTCATAAAGCATTATTATTATTATTATTATTATTATTATTATTATTATTATTATTATTATTATTATTATTATTATTATTGGTTGTAGCATATCACCAAAATTATTTAAGATATTTATACATAAAGCACTGTCAAATCGGAGCAAAAAATGTTCAGGAATGGGAGTACCAATTGGAGATGGATCAACAGATACAATATATACACTGTTATTTGCGGATGAGCAGATAATAATTGCTCAAGAATATGAAGACATGGAGTTTATGTTCAGAAAATTATTTGACGAATACGATAGCTGGGGTTTGAAAATAAATTATGAAGAAACATTTTATATGGGATGTGGAGCCGAAACCGAAGATTTGATATTAGAAGATGAAAGGGGGTATATTAGAGGATGTGAAGAATTTGAGTATCTGGGAGTAAAATTAGATAAAGAGGATAAACAAGAAAGTGATATTAAGAACAGAATAAATAAAGGTAGAGCAATAACAGCAATGATGAATGGAGTCTTATGGAACAGACATATAACCAGGAAAATTGAGTTACAAATATATAATTCAATAGTGAGAAGTACTGTCACATATGGAGCTGAAGTTTGGAAATTCAACAAAAACTTAGAACAAAAACTTATGTCGATGGAAATGGATTTCTTGAGGAGAGCAGCAAGATGTTCAAAATTAGACAAAATAAGAAATACTGTCATAAGAGAAAAAATTAATATTGGTTATTCAATAGTAGATTATATACGGTATAAGCAATTAAATTTGTATGGGCGCGTACGACGAATGCAAGAAGAAATATTACCAAGGAAACATTGTAATGGTGTCCACCTGGAAGAAGGAGGAGAGGAAGACCTCGGAACTCGTGGATGCAGGAAATAAGAACTGGAATGAGAGCAAGAGGACTGGAGGACATGGATTGGATGGAGAGAGACGAGTGGAGAAGAAAAATAAAACTTTAGGCACAGAAAGATGTGTAAACATTAAAATTCTCTATATAAATAAATAAAATTATTTAAGGATTTTAGGATTAATAAATTCTATCTTCAAGCCACAGTTTACATAGTTTCAAAGGTCAGGTCGACCTGCACTTGATAGGTTTTTGTAGGTTATAATTGAGATAACTTTTGCATGAATGTTTTAATAACAAATCATTCGAGAACATACACGTAGATTTTAAGCTATCTTACTTAGTAACATTAAGTATTCTGATAATTAGAATTGTATCTTTATATGTAATGAAAAATACAATGAATAGTATTATAAATATATTGGGGCAGAAACGTCGGACCTGGCAGGAAACAGGACGATAATGTGAAGCCAGAAAGAACTTTATGAGATCTAAGCGAGCTACCTGTTGTAATTTTTGCCCTAACTTGACGTACCCCATCCCTCCGGACTTTTAAATTCACCTGGTATTTAGTAGCTGCTTTGTCAGTCACCATATTCCATTATATGCTAACCAGTCTCAACCAATTACCTAATTTTATTCAACTTTGTAAACTGTTTTAACATCACGCAGGGTACAACAAGAGCGCAATTAATTTTACAGCATTAAAAAGTGGGTGTAACAGCTTCGATCCTTGAGGTAATTATGTTTCCATTTCATTTAAATCTGAAAAAAAAATACTGAAATTGGAAATAGACTAATTGAAAAAAAAAACTCCATGGCGTGAAGTATCTAGAAGCCCTACCAGCCGGCTGCTGCTCTCACATCCACATGTGTTAATTACAGAGGTGGGCGATCATGCAACCAGTATAGCGGTCATATGTGGTAGGCATGACGGGTCTCCGAGTCGTTATAGCTGGTTTTCTCAACTGGAGATATTTACTTATTGTAGTACTAAATTCTCCACGATGCTGGGTGGGTACACGTTCCATGTTAGCCAAAATTATTGAAAAAAAATCTAGTGGTCTAGAGGATATGTTTCTTGTCTTTAATCCCTATGGTAATGGGTTCAAACCTGGCCGAGATCAAAGATTATTAGGATTGAAAAACCCAAGCGACAAGTCCTCCGAGAGGGACTTTAGCCCTGAGTCCCAAGTCTGAAGATTTTCTGGCTTGTAAATGAACCTCACTGCTAAATCAGTGCCTTTGAGCAAAATTCAATAGGTGCATGCAAGAACCTGAAATATTACAAATATGCAATATTGAGATAAAGATAATTTTGTATAGACGTTGCACATGGTCCATCTGTTGGTGATTTTGTGAACTACCTAGACTTACACATTTTTTTGTGAATTAATAAAGAACCATAGTCCACCGCTGTGATCTCGAGGTAGCGTGCTGCCTTGTCACGCAGCGGGCTCGGGTTTGATCCCCGCTCGGGACAAGTTTCTTGGGTGAGGTTTTTTTCGGGGTTTTTCCTCGCCTGTAAGAAAAATGTCAGGATACTTTAAGGCCCAAACGGTCCCCGAACATCATCTGGCCATCATTATCATCAATATCATATTCACCTCATTAGATTAAGTTAATGTTTAAGGCCTCTCCTGGTGCATCATTACCCTTCGTCATCACCCGCCTTCCAGGCGCCCCAACCTCAGAAGTTGGTTACAATACGCCAATGCCAGGAGAGAATACCTGAAATGTTCCTAAGAACTTTATTCTCAAATACTCGTAATATTCTTTCCTCCCTTAAAGTAAGAGTCCATGTTTCGCATCCATATAATAGCCTATAACTGGGAGAATAAAAAAAAAGTAAAGTGATCCCACAACAGGTCCGGAGACCCTTGGGGTAGTAGGAGGTTAAGGCTCCCACTTTTTCTAGACAATTGACACTTTATGTCAGCCGGGTTGTCAGCCCTGCGTGACGGCCGCCTTTACCCCCAGAACAAGCGTCTGGTACTCATTTCCGTTAGAGGCTGAGTCGACCCCAGGGCCATAGTGCCGCCAGAGGGTTTGGGTCAGTTTAAAAATCCTGACCCCAACGGGACTTGAACCCTCGACCCTCCGCCTTCTAGCCCAGTGCCTTACCCACTACGCTACGGCGTGCCCCATAACTGGGAGAAAAACAGTTTTATATATTTACAGTTTAACGTTTTTTTAAAGGAGTTAGGATGACAAGATTCCTTGTAATGCATAATAGCACGCATTTCCACAAATGAGCCTATGTTTAATTTCTTTGTGCATCTCATGCCCGTATGGGGAATGAAAGACGTGCATGGAAGCTTCTTGTAGGAAAGCCAGAGGGAAAACGCCCAGTTGGTAGACCAAGAATGAGGTGGGAGAACAACATTAACTATGATTTGAGGGAAGTAGATTATACAGGGAATGATTGGAAAGCATTAGCTCAGGATAGGGATGTATGGAGAGCTTATGTCCGCGCGGCCATGAACCTACGGGTTCGATAGTGCCAGTGAGTAAGTAAGTAAGAGTAAGTATCTCATGCCTATTTGTAATTACTGTTCCTAGGTATTTGAATTCGGGGCGCGCCGTAGCGTAGTGGTTAAGGCACTGAGCTACAAGCCGGAGGGTCGAGGGTTCAAGTCCCGTTGGGGTCAGGATTTTTAAACTGACCCAAAACCCTCTGGCGGCACCATGGCCCTGGGGTCGACTCAGCCTCTAACGGAAATGAGTACCAGACGCTTGTTCTGGGGGTAAAGGCGGCCGTCACGCAGGGCTGACAACCCGGCTGACATAAAGTGCCAATTGTCTAGAAAAAGTGGGAGCCTTAACCTCCCACTACCCCAAGGGCCTCCGGGCCTGTTGTGGGATCACTTTACTTTTTAGGTATTTGAATTCAGCCACTTCTTCATAATTTGCTGTCCATTTCCATTATAATGTATTTCTATGTATGAACCAGCTATACACTTATACATGATTATCAACGCTGAATCAAGGGAAGATAGCCATCAGGCCGGGAGGAATATGGTGCACGTCTGCCTGGGAGGCAATAAGGCAGGATGACTGTACAGTTATTTGTCTTGGAAAGAGCCTCTAACCATTCTTTTGGCGCTGTCGTATTAATGAGGTTGGCCAGAGTGTTAATAACGGCCATGTTACGCTAACTGTTAGCGCCGGACACGTTATGTCGCAATATTGCTCTGTCCTAACGTCCCTTCCCCCATGCATCCCTGTTACACGAGCCGTATCCACAGGGTCATTTCTGCTTTCTTTACCGTTTCCTGGATAACATTTCCAACCCAAGAAGTCAGCTGCAATATCTTCCCAAATTATCTCTCATCATTTATGTTTATTGTGTTTTGGGTTATTTTCCCACTGTTTTATCTTTGTTTAAAATGTGTTCAATTAAAGGAACTCGTTTCCCACTGTTTTGGTTTCATATAAAAATATACAGAGTGAGCATATCTGCATATTTATAGGGTAAAGTGTGTAAGTTTCGTAACAGTGGTTATTTCGTGATCTGTATACTCTGAAATTCAACACAAATTTAAGTAATTTCTACTCGATCATTTTTTGTAGTTTTATTCTTCTTCTTCCTTTCATGTGATGGGCTCAATGGTCTGTTACGGTCTCAATCCAACGTTTCAAGGATCTGCCCATTAGTTTTATTTAAAACTAGCTAATATCCGTTGTGCGCTGATACGTCTAAATATATGAAAATTAATGTGATTTTATGTTTGAGTAAGTAAAGTGGAGAAATAATCATAAAAGTATATATTTTTAGTTACCTCGTGCTGATTACCCGGCGTTGCCCGGGAATCTATTTATCTCGAACTTCTTCGTATAAATGAGCTAAAAGACAAAATTCGTTATTGTGAGTTGTCCGTAAAAGAATACCCGCCATGTGCTTCTATGCTTGCACAGGAATCTACGTACTTGTCTCGATCTTCTTGGCATCAATGAAAGACAAAAATGGTTATTGTGAGTTATCCGTAGGAGATAAACATATGCTGTCGCGGACTTTTTTATAGAGCTTTTTGAGATATTCAATTCTGTGTACATTAATTTTGTGTATTTGTTATGCTTTAGGCAGCGTAAGCCATTTAAGCGTCCAAAGAGCTACTTTTTTCACGTTTTTCACTACAAAGGGCGATTTCTAAGGGTGTAGTAGTTGAGTTTCACAACTATCTTATAGCCTATGTTCATCTCGGGAATCCCCCAAACATTTTTCATAAAGCCCCATCACAATCGGATCAACAATCTGTCGCGCATAAAGTACGAACAAACAAACAAACCAACAAACAAACAAGCATTAATTTTTATATATGAAATATTAAATTAAGTAGACCAATGTATCTTACAGGTAACATTGCTAATTTAAGGGTAATTCTACTTAGTATTTTTAAATTATATTATTTTTTTATTCAATGTCACAGGTTGTCATTTCGACATTTCTGGTGTTCTCTCCTGATATTGGCGTAATTGTAATTCACTTCTGAGGTTGAGGCGTCTGGAAGGCGGGGTTACGTTGCCCCTATGATATGATGGATGATGATGATAGTGGGTGCGCCAGGATAATCCTTAATCCTAAGCTTAATCTAAGATGAATATGAATGATGATGATTGCGATGGCCATATGATGTTCGGGGACCGTTTGTACCTTAAAGTCTCCTGATATTTGTCTTACAGGTGAGGAAAAATCCCATGAAAAACCTTACCCAGGAAACTTGTCCCGACAGGGGATCGAATTAGGGCCAGCTGTGTGACAAAGCAGCATGCTATCTCGAGACCACAGCGGTAGACAAAAAAAAAATATCATCATCAACAACAAGAAAGATCAAGCCCAATGGCCTGTTCCGATCTCATTATAGGTCGAATTGGTCCTTTCATCTCTTCAATGGTCTTCCCAACAATCTTCTCCCTTTTGGTTTATAATTTTACATTTTTCTTGGTATGCGCTGTTCATTCATTCGTAATACGTGCTGAAGGTAAGCATTTTGATAATATTTTATTCTTTCACAGAGATTAAATATATTAAGTTCTGTTCTTATATCTTCGTTTTTCTTTTTTACCGGTCCTTTGGTATCCTGCTATTGCTCTCAACATCTTCATTTCTGCAGCCTCTATTTGTTTACTATCTGCCTTTGTTAATGTCCAGGTTTCACATCCATAGATAAGAGATGGAACTGCCAATACTTAAATATATATATAATTATAAAATTGTACCTTGTTTTTCAGTCTTCTCAAATGTTAAAATAATTAACATATTATACAATTTTATGCTTATATTAAAATAATTTTACTACACTTAATCATGATCACAGTTTAAGAATAGCCAATATCTAAATTATAGACCTAATTGCTAACATAGTTTTTAAACACTGATAAAGTTCGTAGTAAAATTCCGTTCAGATGTTAGAAAATAAAATATATATATATATATATATATATTTTATTTTCTAACATCTGAACGGAATTTTACTACGAACTTTATATATATATATATATATATATATATATATATATATATATATTTTATTTTCTAACATCTGAACGGAATTTTACTACGAACTTTATCAGTGTTTAAAAACTATGTTATATATATATATATATATATATATATATATATATATATATATATTATTTTCTAACATCTGAACGGAATTTTACTACGAACTTTATCAGTGTTTAAAAACTATGTTATATATATATATATATATATATATTTTATGTTCTAACATCTGAACGGAATTTTACTACGAACTTTATATATATATATATATATATATTTTATTTTCTAACATCTGAACGGAATTTTACTACGAACTTTATCAGTGTTTAAAAACTATGTTATATATATATATATATATATATATATATATTATTTTCTAACATCTGAACGGAATTTTACTACGAACTTTATCAGTGTTTAAAAACTATGTTATATACTTACTTACTTACTCACTGGCACTATCGAACCCGTAGGTTCATGGCCGCACGGACATAAGCTCTCCATACATCCCTATCCTGAGCTAATGCTTTCCAATCATTCCCTGTATAATCTACTTCCCTCAAATCATAGTTAATGTTGTTCTCCCACCTCATTCTTGGTCTACCAACTGGGCGTTTTCCTTCTGGCTTTCCTACAAGAAGTTTTCATGCACGTCTTTCATTCCCCATACGCGCAACATGTCCTGCCCATCGCAGTCTACGGGACTTAACTGTTCTTATTATATCTGGCTTCCTATAAAGACCATGTAGTTCATTGTTATGTAGTCTTCTCCATTCACCTGTCTGTTCATCTCTCTTTGGTCCAAAAATTTTCCTAAGAACTTTATTCTCAAATACTCGTAATCTCCTTT